>LKNJ01001960.1:0-74632 GCA_002120245.1 Maccullochella peelii
CTTAGGGTTCAGTGTCTTGCCCAAGGACACTTTGACATGTGGACAGGAGGAGCCGGGCTCGAACCACCAACCCTGGGGTTGATGGACAACCGCACTACCCTCTGTACCACAGCCGCCCCAGGCTTAAAGAGCTCATAGTACCCTATTACCCCACTGTGCTCCCAGCATGCAGGGTTCCTTGTGGTTCCTAGAGTCTCTAAAAGTAGAATGGCAACCAGAGCCTTCAGCTATCAAGCTCCTCTTCTGTGGAACCAGCTTCCCGTTTGTGTACGGGAGACAGATACCCTCCTCACATTTAAGAGTAGGCTTAAGACTTTCCTCTTCAATAAAGCTTGTAGTAGCCTGAGCCACCCCTTAGTTATGCTGTTATAGGCCTAGACTGCTGGGAGACTTCCTACGATGCACTGAGCCCCTCTCCCCTCCTCTCCCTCTCCATCTGTATATACCTTTATCACATTAATGCTTGTTACTAACTCAACTGCTTCCCTTTCTCTCCTCTTTCTCTCTCTCCTTCTGTTGCTCTCTCTTCTCTTTCTCTCTCTCCTTCTGTTGCTTTCTCCAAGTGTTTCTGCCTCCGGAGCTGCAGAGTCTGGATCTGTGGTTGCAGAGCTGCGGAGTCTGGATCGGTGGTTGCGGAGCTGCGGAGTCATGATCTGTGGTTGCGGAGCTGCGGAGTCATGATCTGTGATTGCGGAGCCTTGATCTGTGATGCGGGCCATCCACTGCCCCCGTGTTGCTGCTTGGCAGCCGCTGCTGCTATTGTTGTTTTTGGACTTATTATTAGTATTACTATTACCATATTGCTATTAGTATTATTTGTATTAACATTAATACCATTCCCACTACTGTTGCTTTACATCTGTATGTAGAACTGAACTGTGCTGTGCTACTGCATGTTCGCTTTCCCCATGCTCCCTCTCTCTATCTCTCCCTCGCTCTCTCCCTCCCCTCTCTCTCAACCCAACCGGTCGAGGCAGATGACCGCCCAGCCAGATCCTGGTTCTGCTCGAGGTTTCTGCCTGTTAAAGGGGAATTTTTCCTTGCCGCTGTCGCTTGTGCTTGCTCTTCGTGGGAATTGTTGGGTCTCTGTAAACATAAGGAGTCGGTCTAGACCTGTTCTTTATGGAAAAGTGCCCTGAGATAACTTTGTTATGATATGGTGCTATATAAATAAAACTGAATTGAACTCAAATCAGCAGTAATGCACGTGTTGTACCGGACCGTTGTGGTGAAGAGGGAGCTGAGCCGGAAGGTAAAGCTTTTGATTTACCAGTCATTCTACATTCCAACCCTCACCTATGGTCATGAGATTTGGGTAGTGACCAAAAGAATGAGATTGCGGATACAAGCGGCCAAAATGAGTTTCCTCCGAAGGGTGGCTGGGCTCACCCTTAGAGACAGGGTAAGGAGCTCGGACATCCAGAGAGGGCTTGGAGTAGAGCCACTGCTCCTTCGCATCAAAAGGAGCCAGTTGAGGTGATTCGGGCATCTGATTAGGATGCCTCCTGGACGCCTGGACCCTCCCCGGGGTATACCCAGAACACTCTGGAGGGATTATATATTTCATCTGGCCTGGGAACGCCTTGGTGACCCCACAGGAGAAGCTGGAAAGCGTTTCTGGTGAGAGGGACATTTGGACAACCCTGCTTAGACTGCTGCCACCACGACCCGGCCCCGGGTAAGCGGAAGAAAATGGATGGATGGATGGATGTACAAACAATGCCGAGACTTAGGGCAAATACTATTGTTACCTGGCTGTCACCAATGAAGGCAGGTGCCCGATTTGCGTGCCGACAACCTCTACGCACACTTTGTCACTCTGTCACCTGACTTCCTAATGGAAGTCTTGAAGGCAAATTTCTCACATGTGTGATGGTTGTGACAAGAGAAGTCAAAGAGGGAGTAGCAGGGGCTTGTGTATGGTGTCGTTGTGTTTTCTGTAATGTCGTGTTTTGTGTAATGTTGTGTTTTGTGAAATGTCGTGTTTTGTGAAATGTCATGTTTTCTGTAATGTTGTTTATATTTGTGGAAAATTATAATGCTATTCTGGAATAACATTTTTGTTTTCAAGCTTACATTATAATTTTAATATAGTCCCCTATAGGCTTCCATAGAAAGTGCACCTTATTTCAGACACTTTTTGTGCTTCTATGTGCACAAGTATACTTACCTGGAGCCTTAATACATATGCATTTAGGGCAGGATTTTGCTCATTGTGCATTCAGCCAGATTTATGAAGCTTCACACAGTTTGAGAGTGGCAGTTTTGTGAGGAAAATTCTCTGCCTTGAAAAAACATTTGTGCAGGAATATTAAAGGATGGTTTTTGGTTGGGAACTTGAGGATTGAATTAGCCTGAATGTTTTAGAAATCTCAGTGACAGCAGAGTGAATGCACAACAAAAAAACTTGGACAGAATTCAATGCAGATTTTCTGCATTGAACAACAACACTAAGAGTCTACAGCCACACTAGGAGATGGGAGGCTGTACTAAGGCTGGCCCCGTCACCTAGGGGGACAATGGGGTGCAATGCCTGCCCATGTTGCATCGTGCATTTCTAGAGACAGGGTTGTCAATAAAGTTGAACTTGATATTTATTGATCTGCACTCTTTTTATCACTTCATTTAGCACATTTACATGACAAAAGTCTGTGTAATGACTACTTCTTTAATTTCAAAATTTCTACAAATAAAGATTATTAGCATTTCATCAGTAATCATTTTCTCAGACTTCATCGACTTTCATCCTTAGTAAATGTGTTGGAATGTCATTAATTCAGAATATATTTAGATTTCTTGTCTGAGCTTTCAGAACTGCACTTCGTGTGCTCTCCTTTGCACTCAGAATGCATCTAGAGGACAGCCAGTCACTGATTGCATAATGAGCTGCCGCCTTAGTAAATCAGACGCTAATTACACACAGATTGCAAGTGCAAATTGATTAAAATGTTCTGTGCAAATTGGTGGTACACTTTATGCACATAAATCTACTCCACAGTGAGTATATGTATATTTTTAAAATTACAAATAAAAAGGCAAATGTCGATTTCATAGATAAAACTTCCAAAATGTCCAAATCAATTTACTATTTTTAAAGTTATTTTGTAATAATTTTGTGGCCAATTAAAATACAAGTTCAGAGATTAAAACTTCTTAAAACCACAACTTCAGAAGTTGCTGTTCAAATACTTGAGAAGTTCAGCTCAGTTCACTTGACTGTGACGTGTTTAGCAAGAGCTCCACATTGAAGTTAACAAGTGGATTTGTACAATACCAGTGGCAGATTGTGTGATCACCTGTTTTTCAAGTGTTTACCAAAATGGATAATAGTGGCATGTTGACTCGGGGGCTGTGTGTGTGTGTGTGTGTATGTGTGCCTCTCCAGTAATCAAGCCCCCTCTGTTATGGTGACAGCGGCCACCATAATTAACTGATCTGTTTCATAACAATGCTGACATGTAAAAACCTCATATGTCCTGATAATAAATGTTTTAGAAAACAATGAATAAAGATATTTCAAATAAGCTTTAAAAGCATGGTTTAACAATTTGGGGAACGTGATTATTTGCCTTCTTTCCATGAGTGAGATAGGAATAAATATATAAATATCACCTTTTACACACCTGCCCCTGATTCCCTCGTCAGTCTCTTCCCTATTTATACCGGTTCTTTCTCTTTGTTCCCCGTTGGTTCATTGTCCTGTGTTGGATGTGGTCTGTGTACTACGTTCCATGTGCTCATGTGCTCAAGTGCTGTGTTCTCGTGTCGGATTTTTCCCTCATGCTTCTGTTTCCTGAACCTGGACTTGCCAGTTACCTATTACAGGTCTACCTGCCTCTTTGCCTGCTACAGTTTATTCAGTGCAATGCTAGATTGGATCAACCGGAGAAACTGTTTGAGAACGTTGCAGGGAAAAGTTGCAGTGGTGTGATCTGGCCCATCTCGACTCAAGTTTGTTAAAACTAAACAAAACTGTCATCACAAACAAAGAATTTCTTATTTACATTTATTAATCAGAGCATTCACAATAATCACTCAAAATCAGCAGGAGGAGGTGCGTAGAAACAGCTGTTTTCGGTTTGCAGATCTCTCTCTCTCTCTCTCTCTCTCTCTCTCTCTCTCTCTCTCTCTCTCTCCCTTCACTTCCCTGTCATTTCCCTTCTGTCTGAGGATTGCTACAATGAGGGGAAATGGAATTAGGGCCAAAAGTTCTCTTTACAACCACAAACCAAGTGACGAGTTCTACTACTTGCAATGCGCCGGTCTGCAGCGTTCTGAAACTTGCCAGTGGGTGTATCGTTTCCATAGCAACGACTACTTCCGTTCTAACTGCCGGCTTTTAATTTATAGTGTCTTACAATATGAATGAGGATAGTGATAGTGAGTTACTTGCTACAGTTGCATTTCTAGTATTGATAAATGGCGAAAACATAAAAAAATGAGCGAGTCAAGATGACCAGCTGACTTCACTACAAGTTGACTGGTTGTTGAAACAGGTGACGTGCCCAGGTTGAGTCGAGCAGAGACGGGCCAGATCACACCACTGTAACTTTTCCCTGCAACGTTCTCCAACAGTTTCTCCAGTTGATCCAATCTAGCACCGCATTGAATAAACTTTGAATTGACTTGGGTTCGGTCCAATCACAAACAAGAAGAGTTGTCCCTCCCTTTCTGTAATCTGAAATGTTGTTGTGTTTTCTTAAATGTCGCTGTGTTTTGTGAAATCTTGTTGTGTTTTGACTTTCAGGGCCACCGTACTATTGCTATTTTAACCACAAAATTGTACTTAAAGTGGCCATGATTGACATTTTTATAATAACAATGTATCAAATGACAACGTGAAAACAATGTGAGAGGGGTCACTGATAGTGATGAACCTACAGAGAATTATCACCTGAATCTGCAGCTCCCTTTGGCTTTACGTAGCTTTATAGTGAGTTTCATGTCATTGTTTCTCTGTCGGGCCCGCAACTTTACACTTTTGTTTCACTCTCACCGCTCTCATAGCATCATTTTTGAATGCAGCAGGCAGATGTTTTCAGCGAAAAAACCCATTGTACACTACCTGCTTAGCACCAAACAGCAGGCAGACACAGTTAGTGTCTAGCTAGTGAACACAGTGGAGCATTTAGCAGCTACAGAGCCAGATATTTCCCTCAGATGTTGGTGGAGACCAAAAACAGAGCTAAAAGACTCCAAATGAATACATTTTTTTGCTAAAGTTTGCCTTATCAACTTATATGGTGATGATATGTCATTACCATATACTTGTTTCCGCTGCCCCCATGTGGCCAAAAACATCAGTCATTGCAGGTTTACCTGTGTACATGTTAGAATATGCATACTGTTAGCTTGAAGCACAGGCAAAACCACAGCAAATTTAGTTTGATCATAATGTCAGTGTTGGCATTCTTTAACTCTTAAAGTCTTTAAAGTTGTTTATTGATACAACTCTCCAAAATGTTGTACCTATTGTTTTGGGGGATTTTCCCTTTAATTAATGAGCAACCAGTGCTGGGTTTTTCACTGCCACACATTGTTTCACTTATTGATGGCGGAACTCGAGACAACCTTTTCAAATAAAGATTATTAATCGAATTTACCCTCTTCTTTTGATTCAGTGGCTTCAGTTATTCATTGTGGCTTGTGTGTGTGTGCTTACCTGCCAGCACTGTTTGTTCACTTTGACAAGGATGTGAAATGACTACTGTACCTGCATGTGTGTGTGTATTATAGTGTGTGTGGGTGGTATTGTAAGCAAGGTCGGGAAATGAGGTACGTGTGTTTGTGTGTAAGTGTGTGTATTAAATGAAATTTGTTACACTGTAAGAACGAGTGACCAGGGGAGTAATATGGAGTAGGCTCTCAACATTGATCACCGCCAAGGACTCCTCTTGGAATCAAGTGTGTGTGAGAAGTTGCATGTGTGTATTTTTTGTGTGTGTGTGTATGTGTGTATGTGTACAGGGTGGGGAGATAAGTTTATTATCAGAGAAAGCATTTTGCGAATATGTGCGTGTGGGTGGGAGAGGGGTGTTATCGCACCCAATGAAGCAGAGAGTTTGGTGCAGATTTTATTTAAAAGCTGTACTGTTGGTTGTTGTGCCTTCTTTCCTCTTTCACACACACAGATCGAAGCATAAACACATGCACACACGTATACAAAATGTTCACAAGCACACAAAACTGCTTTGTACTCACGCTTCATTAGAGAGTGGCTGACCCCTTCACTGTTACACACAGACAGAGCTTGCAGAAGAACATGGTGGCAAAATCAGCACATTTGGTTGGTTATTCAAATATGAGTATTAATGGCCTTTACGCAGCGGGGACGTGGCAAATAAACGAGTCCTGCAAATATTTTGCATCAAAACTATTCATACCGGCAGCAATGCGAATTTGCAATAGATACATAGATAAATGGATACTAGAAACACAACACTGGAGCACTCATATAAAGCGTATGTGTGCTCCAAAATGTATCCAGTGTCTTGTTACTTTGGATATTCTATGTTCAATGCCCAGGTCAAAAGCTACGCAGAGTGCCTTCCGTATTTGATTAATATGACGAGCCAAACCTGTTATGACACTGTTGCCTTGCTACCAACTCTACTACATCCAAAAGTAAACTACATGAGCTACTCACTATCCTGCATCCGGCAGTGCTGCTCCACACATTGTCCTTGAGTTCACTGTCTTAAAATTTTTTGGCCCTTTGTGTCACCCTATATTATATGACAAACAACCAACAGGTCTGCCATTGTCATTAGGAGTTGTGACATGACGTCTGTTCCACACAACGTGATTAGTTGATGCCTTTATTCGCCACAAAAGTTATTTGCGTTCTGTGTGAAAGCACTCATGACAAAAACAACTGTTAGAATAAATGTATTGATGTGCGAATTAATCGCACCAAAAAAACGCCCCCAGTGCGTGAAGGCTTTTAGGGTTCTCCTGTCAGCCTCCCATCTGCCCTTGCCTTCCTTAGCAGTAGGTACATTATGTGGGAAGCTAAAGTGGGTTCTAATCTCCCCTCTATCATACTGTAGATGCCACTGAAATAAGACAGAAGATCCTGTATATATCTACTCCAACACTGTGTCATTCCACTCATGCACAACTGTCAAGCATCTAAACATATTAGGGTTGCAACTACTGATTATTTTCATTAACAAAGATTCTATTGTTTGTTTTTTGATGAAGAGGTGATGTCTTCCAATTGCCTGTTTTGTCCAACTAACAGTCCAAAACCCAATGATATTCAGTTTGCTATGATATAAAACAAAGAAAAGCAACAATTCATTATATTTACGGAGACAAAACCAACTGATCAGTGGCATTCTTGAGTGATTTAAAGTTCTAATCATTAAAGGAGTACTCCACAGATTAGCATTTCAATCCTATAATATCGCTGGACTCGATTGATAGATAGAAAAAAGTTTCAAAATCAAAATTGGTGCAGCAGATCCAGAGAGACCATCTTTTTTTATTTTCTAAACTTGTAGTCTTCAGCACTTAAGTCAGCATCAATTGATGTTTATCTATTTCATGCAGATCCGTCTGGAGCCACAAAAGACTTTATACAACTTTTTCACATACACAGTTGTACTCCCAAAGACCCGTAACCTGTAAAATGAGTGGGGCTTACCTCCCCCAACAGATACCTGAGACCAGAGTTTTTTATGTATGATGGCTCATGGGCTGCTTTCATATGTTTTTTTTGTACGCCTAAGCATAATTATTGTGTGTGGATTTTATAGATTCATTGAGGTGCGGAAAGTAGCCTAGGCCTCGTTGTCGCACTGAATGTCAACAAGATGCACCTGGATAGTTAACAGCTTTTCGGGTAAAACTCTGCAAAAGTATGATGTATCCATGCGATTTTTCACAGTTCTGGTAAGTGTGCGTGCTGCACGTGCTGACGCAGTTAGGCATATCAGACTTTCTTTCGTACCTGTTCTCCCCTAACATGGAATGGTCTTTAATCATCAGCAGCATCATGATTTCTCAACATGAGAAATGTTTTTGATGTAAATACAAGGCATCCAAAATAACTTGGCTTGTTATCTTCTTGGCTTCATTGAATGTACCTGGCTCTTAAATACTCCAGGTCACCCTGTTTTTCAATGGCAACAGTATATGTCAGAGCAAAATGAAAGTCTAAAATGAGACAATTAGTGTGCCGTGGGTGTTTTTTGACATTATGCTTTAGGCCAGGAACAAGGTTTGTGTAAGTGTGTGTTATTGTATTGTGTGGATCTGGCCTTGCAGGAGATGAATCAAACACAACAGATCAAAAGAGAGGTAGAGTCAGATGGTAGCCAAAAATAAGAGTCACTTGATTTAAAAGGTGACAGGAAAGGCGTTAGTATAGCTGAGGTTCTGCTGGATCAGGGTGCCTCAGGGCTCAGACACAGGTCTGCTCTGCTGAGGGAGAGAGCTGATGAGAGGGAGGGGGATCTCAGTTTTGTTTCAAAGTCTGGGCCAGGTGAGACAGTTACAGCAGCCAGCCAGTCTGTAGATTAGATTAGTACCCATGTGCACTTGTAAAATAAGGTGAATTTAGCTCCATGATGCTTCATTTTTGGACATTCTTGACACTGCGAACAACAGGGCTGGGGCGGCACGGTGGTGTAGTGGCTAGCACTGTTGCTTCACAGCAAGAGGGTTCTCAGTTCGACCCCACTAGTCGGCTGGGGCCTTTCTGTGTGGAGTTTGCATGTTCTCCGGGTACTCTGGCTTCCTCTCACCATCCAAAGACATGCGGGTTAACTGATGATTCTAAATTGTCCGTAGGTGTGAATGTTTGTCTGTCTCTATGTGTCAGCCCTGTGATTGACTGGCGATCAGTCCAGGGTGTACCCCGCCTCTCGCCCAATGTCAGCTGGGATAAGCTCCAGCCGCGACCCTCTGAGGATAAGCGGTACAGATAATGGATGGATGACAAAGGCTCCTTTAAAGTCAGATACAAATCAATTTGATCAAAGTAATCATTTAGCTATGTACAAGCTATACTTTAAAATATAAACTTGCTTAGTGTGTATTTGAAATATTATTTGAGACAAAAAGATATCGAAAGATTTATTAGGTCACACTTATTGCCCTATACTATGGAAAGTGATATATAATGAATACTGTAAACTGGAATTGGGACACAGCTTTTGCATATGTCATGCTGCTATCATGAAACTGATCATACATGAATCCTCAACAAAGGTGTTGTGTGTATACACATGATGTGATGTGCTGCACATCAATTAACGTTAAACACACACTGTTACAGTGGAGGTATGTAAGTGTGCACCTGTTCTTGTGTTGTTGTGTTGAACTGTATGATAACTTCTGTTATGATTTGGCACTATATAAATAAAACTGAATCGGTGTAACTGTGTGTGTGTGTGTGTGTGTGTGTGTGTGTGTGTGTACTTTGTGCTATCTTTGTGAGGAGCAATTTGAGTTTTAGACCTTAGGAGTGAGGACAAAGGGCTGTTTGAGGGTTCAGACATGGTTTTAAGGTTCAGGTTAGGATTAGGTTTAGGTTAGGGGTAGGGTAAGGGTTGGGGTTAGGCATTTAGTTGTGATGGTTAGGGTAAGGGGCTAGGGAATGCATTATCTCAGTGAAGGTCCTCACAAGTGTAGAAGTACAGGGTTGTGTGTGTGAAGTTGAACTGTGATTCTCTTGCCTTGAACCATGTAGTCAGTGTCCTATTCTCGCTCTCTCACACTCTCTCACACACACACACACACACACACACACACACTAGCAGACTAAAGATTACAGAGATTACAGGGCAGCAGTAACATAGTAGATTGTAGTTGTCCACTAGCTGTATATCTCTTTAGCTCTCAGGGAAGCAAGCATGAGGAACACACACACACACACACACACACACACACACACACACACACACACACACACTCCCCAGATGGTATTTGTAGAGTAAATTCTGTTTTCCTTGTTTTTTTAACATGGGTAATAGAGTTTGCTGAAATTTATATCCTCTCCATACATCTTCCTCTCTCCCTCTCTTTGTCTCTTTCTCTCTGTAATGACTTTAGCCTCAGTCTTGGGGTTAACACTTGTAGTATGTACAGAGTGGAAAATGTAATTATTCTAATTGTGTATTCTCCCATTCTCCAACTCTTCAAGCTAATGGGTTGGTACTATCAGCATTTGCCTGAATGCGCTCTTCTCCTTGGCATCTGCCCAAGTGGATTGGCAAGATGGCAGCAATGTGTGGCCTGACATCTGCCGCTGTCAGCTCTGTTTGTGTTTGTGGTCTTTCTGCTATTTGTCACAAAAAATGCAGACTCTGTACTGGTTTGATCGCCAAGCACTCTTTAATATTCGACTCGCTAACAAAAAACTGGTCAAGTACGACCTGGGTGGACAGAAAGTCTCTCCTCCCCCGTTCCTATCGGGAATACCTGCTTGCCTCTGCCGTGCTCCGGTTCCACCACCCTAGACACCGTGGAAAACACAGCGCTCTGTTGGTGAAAATGATCTTACCCTGTACTGTGCATGATATACCAACCACCTAAATATAACAAGCATTTTATCAATGGCATTTCTAATTCCTTGGCTGGAACTATGCCAAAATATGACAGGGTTCTTATCGCCTGAGATTTCTGCTGTGCTACTAAGCCGTTGGTTAAAGGCTTTCTAAATCTTATTGACTCTTTCAGTCTTGTACAGTTTGTGACAGGTCCTACACAAGAGCA
Organism: Maccullochella peelii; assembly: GCA_002120245.1. Lineage (NCBI taxonomy): Eukaryota > Metazoa > Chordata > Actinopteri > Centrarchiformes > Percichthyidae > Maccullochella > Maccullochella peelii. The sequence goes on from LKNJ01001960.1 coordinate 10,723, forward strand.
TGGGCACACACTAGATCTTTTTTTATCATGTGGTCTATCTGTCGCTAAACCATGTGCTCCAGCTCGTTGTTGTTGTCATATGTTCAACCCTTCCACTGGTGTACAGTGCTCTCTGCTGCTTTTAAAAATGCTGTTGAGACTCAGGGTCCCCCCTTTGTTTAAATACTGAGGAGTTAACCTCACTATTTTATTCCACCTGCCAAAACATCCTGGATACTGTCACTCATTTAAAAACATGAGTTCCAAACCTGAACCATAGCTGAATGACGCTACTCATGCGGATAATGCAGGAGAGCTGAACACAAGTGGAAAAAAGAGAGGTTGCAGGTGTTTTTTGACATTTTAAAGGCTAGCTGGTGCATATATATAAAAAACTGTCAAAGCTGAAAAGACACATTTCTTTATATTATTTTAACTAATTGTCACAAACCCTGTGTTTTGAGTACCTTTAAAGCTCTTCTTAGTACCCCCAATCTTTTTATCTTGATGTCCATATCCATTTTTTGTTGACATGATTATGATCATTAGAGCACACATCTCACCCCCTTCTTATGACCCATCCCTCACTGTCGCTTGCTCTGCTGTCTTTAACCCGTTTGAGGCTGTGTCTCTTTCTCTTCTAAAGGAAATTATTGATCATATGAAATCTTCAGCTAGTCCCACAGATGTTGTCCCCCCTCGCCTATTTAAAGAGATTCATGAGACTATTGGACCAATCATCCAAATAATTTTGAACAGCAGTCCTGCTTCAGGTGTTGTACTAGCAAATTTTAAGCATGCAGTTGTTCAACCATTGATCAAAAAATCCAATCTGGACACCTCAGTCCTCTCCAGTTTTAGACCAATTTCTAAACTCCCGTTTCTTTCCAAAATTTTGGGGAAAGTTATACTCACACAATCTATTTGTCTAGACATACATGGCGTTCTTGTGATGTTCCAGTCTGGATTTAAAGTCCTTCACAGCACTGAATCTGCACTTTTAAAAGTTTTTATGGATCTTTTATTAGCGCATTTTCTTTTTCTTTCTGTTAAATATATTTTGTAGCTTTATTAAAAAGCCAACGGCCAAAGGAAATTACTTTTTGGTTTCCATCTTTCGTGCTTAATGTCCATTGTGCCCATTGCCCGTGTGGTATCACCACTGCACTTCACAGGGTTTACTTGTCAGTTGATCACCATTAGGGTTTGAATACTGGGAATTGATATCATGCTAAATTGATTTAGCATGAATTTCTCCAAAGCCCTTTTCCCAAGAAAATCTCTGCATGTGTGCATACTGTGTGTATTTGTGTGTCTTAATCTGTTTTATTGGTTTCATTATTTTTATTTCTCGTGTGCATTTGTCTCAAATTGTGTTACTGTTTACATTAGTACTGTCTTATTATCAGCATGTCAGTCATCTGTAAAACACTTAAAACCTGTATAAAAGGTTCTATACAAATAAAGTTTGATTGATTTTCTAATGTAATTCATTAAGAAATTTCTGTCTCATTCTCTCTCTAACTATGCCAATGGACAGCATCTGTGTCACATGTTGCAAATAGACATGCAATGTTTAGTGGGAAAAGTGACATGTGAAAAGTGTCTTTACTTTCGGCCCGCGAAGAACTATTGTACACACCCTTATAACCACTTAGAAGCTTAGAAAATGATATATTTTTTTAGGCATTGTGTTTTTTCCAAGTCAGAACAATGTGCTTTCAATAGGAATTCTTCTTGTAAAGATATTACTACATAATATAACACATATTGAAGAATAAACACCGTTTCATGATTAAAAATCTGAAGTTCTGTGCTTAAAATCAAACTTCATTCCTGGGGAGAAATCCTGGTTCATTCAATGCTGATCAATGTGTCCAGAACTGTGAAATCTTCTTCCTTGGTTTTTCTGTTGTTGAACTTTCTGTATGTGGACTCTACCCATGGTAGCTATTATTGTTCATACCAAACCAGTTTATTGCAAACAAACCGGAAATATGAAATACTTCATATGAAATACTTCATATTTCCTAATAAAGAAAATATAAATGCTTTTTAGGTCAAATCAAATGGTAATCAAGAGTAATGCTATGGTTTATTAACTTAGGTAAAGGCAGGGAAATGATCAAGCGTTCAGTGACTATAAGAAGCTTTCACCACAGCGGTACAATCATACAATCACATACTGTACACTACTTTTGGGCTGGTGTGACAATGTTTGCAACATTAATGGAAGCTTGAAAACATTGACCGCAGGCTTTTGAAGCGGCAGAGAGAGAGAGCCTCTTCTTCCTCCCTGTCTCTTCTTTCTCCTCTCTGCTGCTTCTGGTGAGCTGATAAATGTTGCATGGAGCTTGCTGGACAGATCCTTCAGCTAATCCTCTGGTCAATACAACAACTCTCCATTCAGCTGGTTTTAAAGTGTTCCATCCCTGTCACCTCTCCCTCTCTCCACCCTGAAAAATACAGCAGAGCTAAGCAGTGTTGGCCTACAGACCACTGACTTGACTCTTGTCCCTCATCAGATGATAAGGATTTCCTCTTTTTTTTTGTTTTTGATTTGGTCCTTGGCCACATTGTAGTGGGTGGGGACCTGCAGGTAGTGTGTTTGGTACCTCTGTACAATCAGTACACACTGGGCCCCCAGTTAGGGCCTAAAATGAAATCAAAATCAAATTATCTAAAAAGTTCTTCATTTTTTATTTTCCTTATTTTTAGATGGCTTCATTCACGTTCTGTGGATGGATGGTAGAGATGGGAAAGCTTCCCATGTTTACAACTGGCGAGTGTTCATGTCACTTGAGGTTAAGAAGGTTATATTATTTGCAGAATTGGTTGTGTGAGTGTTGAAAATATTGTGTATTAACAATATAGGAAGGAGATCTGAGTTTTTCAGAAAAATCTAATTAAAAAAATACAATTTAAATATAATCAAAGTTTCCCAGTCATAATAATAAATTGGATGTTGCGTTGAAGGGAAACTCTGGTATTTTTAAACCTGGGCCCTACTTTTTACAAATTTTGGGGTTGAAATAGTCTAATAGTTACCATTAGACACGCAAAAACAAGCACTTTTAGTGGACGGACTTTTCACGGGCACAATTGCCCGCAAGGATTACGTTGCAGCCATTGCAGCCTGTTTGCAGATGCCAGCGGAGGCGATCTACTGGACCAATTCCAAAATTTTTGGTAAGTATTAGTCATTTCGACCCCAAAATGTGTAAAATCAGGGCCCAGGTAGAAATATACTGGAGTTTCCCTTTAAGTCTGAAACTGTTAGTAAACTCCTATATGATATGAAAGCAGCATAATACAATTAAATAAAGCTACATTCTGGAGTGAAATTGAAATCATATGCAAACATTCTTTTATTAATGAAGTAGTGGTGCTTTCTGCCAGCTGCCAAGTCCTGAAGGAAACAAGGGCAGCAAGGACAGTGGCTGCTATGAACAAGGACACTGGGCATATTTTGCTGCTTGCTTGTTGGTGACACCATATTCATCACTGCACAAGTAGTACTGGTAACCCAGGTGAGGCTGACCAACTTTTTCCGCCATCGCTCCACCTGTTCCCCACAGTGTTGCTTGCTCGACTGCGTGGTTGGGCCAACTCGGTCAGGTCCGCTCTGGTCCTCTTTTTGTGTCCACAGCCATGCATGGAGCTTGACGTTGGTTTCAGTTAATTTAGGTCAACAAACAGATGCAGACAGAAACTTAACCAAAATACTTAAGGTATAAGTTATTATTTATTGTTCATCAGGATCTCAACAAAATATTGCTCTGTGCATTCATCTGCAGCACATGCCTCTCAGGTGCCTCCCTACTCTCTTGTCTCTTTTTTCACCTCATTCCATCTTGCTAACACTTGCAGTATTTCTGAATCATGTGGCACTCATGTGTGCAAAGTGAGAATATGTGCTATTACATAATTAGATACAGACCAACACACACATTTACACTCTTTCATCAGGACATTGCCATTGTATTCCTGGATGTGAGAGGTGGCTTGCATAGCTTGCATAATCGTATGGTTGCAGAACCATAATGAGTCGAAATTTGTCATAGGAGTGACAATATCAAAAGAATACACATTCATTGTACTGGAGTATCTTTTTAAAGTGATCAAAATGGGTAAAAACAACAACAAAAAAGAAAAGATAATGACCTAATTCCTTCAGAAGAGGAAATGTAGTGCAAGATAAAATTAAATAAAAACTGTGGGATCAGTCTAAGTGAATAACTCACACTGACTGTACTATACAGTATGAATTAATAGGTCAAGTGTTTCTATAACCTCCAGCTGTGTTTGTATGGGTGGTGATGGAGACAAGATTGGGGAGGATGAGAAATGCACATTACATTACTACATTACTGATGAGAAGGTGTTTATCACACTTTTCTGTTATTTGATTTTATTAACTTGAGTCTGTGAAACCAGTCAGTCACATAATGGAGGGCACCAACCGGGTGGTCTGTGTATATATTTATGTATATACTGTATACATGGCAAGACAACATCTGTCTGTGCCTTTTAAAATGTTACTGCTGAAAAATAAACCAATTTATGATGAGACAACGCTATCGTTAAGGGTTGGTTAGGGAAAGATCATGGTTTGGGTTAAAATAAGTGCTTTGTTAAGGCTAGGGAAACATTGTGATGCGGGTTAAAATGACTTTGTTAAGGTTGGGGGGTCTTTGTCGTCATGGTTACAATAATGAATACGTGGTTAGGGTTAGGGACGGTCGTGGTGATGCTAAATAAAAAGCAATGCTGACTGTCTGCTGGTAATGGGAAACAAACAGTGGACTCCCCTGTTAAAGTCTGTTTGTTTGTTTGTTTTGGTAACCCATCCATCCACCCCAGCCTCCTTCCTATGCTGACTTTTTGGCTCTATAATACAGTCACATGACTTCCTCTTTTGCTCCACTCATAATTACAACGGCTGCTAGAGGGCTTTGTTACTTGAACGTGAACAGATGTTGTTTGGATGCACTTGCTGAAACGACTGATGCTGTTGTTCTCTGTGGGAGGGCAGTCTTGAAAATGAATGTTTTTATCGCAGTAACTGATTTTTATTTTGTACTTATTGGGCTACTTGTAGTAGCCAGCCACTGGTTTCATTGATTATCAGTTACAGAGGCTCCCAAAGTCCTCAGTACTGAACCCTTACACACTTCAAATGATGTCACGGGTGCCATTACTATTAAGGTCTGAGTGCAGGACTCGTAATACAAACAGATGATTAAGAGTGTGTCTACATCCATTTATGGCTAAGTGTGGGAGTGGAGATCATGCTTGTGCACATGTGCCCAGTTCCGCAGTGATTAAACCATGTGTGCGTATTTCTAAATCTGACAAAAAGAATGTGTATGCATGTTTCTGTCTTTGTGCGTACAAAGGGTTTTATATTTTATGCAAACCTACCATCTGTGGGCTAGCTCATTTCAGAGGAATTGTTATTTCACTGAACAGGACATTGGCAAAACAACACAACAAACAGCACGATTGAATAATTTTTTTTCTCTTAACAGGCAGCATCAAAGAGTGTAAGCCCAGGACAAAACAGACTTTAAATGAGTGTTCTCAGAAGAGAAAAAAAAAACCTGGTTACACAATTGTAAAGGCCACAGTTAGAGCACAGTTGCAAATGCTGGAAGAAAGAGAACCAGAAATGAAGAAAAAGATGAACATTCAGGAAAAGAAGGAGGAAACTGTGGCAGCAAGTACTAACAGGGATGAAATAAGAAGAACAAGAACTCTGGATATGAATGTGGAATTGAAACAATAGATTGATGCACACAGTGAAATGTGTAGGCAGATCAAAATGTTTCACCTGGAGTGTTGGGCCAATTATATTTGATGTCCTGATTCCACAAGTTTTCTTCTGTCATATTTAATTTGGACTTTCCAACCAATTTGGACAAAAGTCAGTGGACAGTAACATCTTCATGCAAGTCTCCTCTAATTACATGTTGTATGCGTAGTTGTTAGTGGTAGAAAAGAAGGTTGGGTGTGCAGCATAACCACTCTTGTAGACTTTTGTAGGGTTTAAGGTAGGAGGATTATTTGTTATTCTGAGTTATGATATGCTTTGCCAGTCTTCATTTGCACTCAGCCAGTGATTTGGAAATGCCTTACTCAATCAACTACATTCTGAGATTGATTAAAAAATAATTTAGGTGGTATGGAATAATTAAACAATTAATAAGGTCAAGGTTGGCCATAACTGTACTAAGTTAGGTCAGCAACAAAGACTGGCTCAAAGACAGGGTGGAGCTTTTGACCACTAGTGGCACTGTGGGGCCACGTTTTGATGAGCACGTCCACGTATTGAACAGATGCAGCCGTCTAGAATTGCTGGCTGGTCCATGACAGGGACCATGCAGAGCCGTAGCAGATCCCTGCTGGGCCCTTGGCTGATATGACACCCCCCCATCCCGCCCCAATGACTGAGTGAATGCAGCCCCTCGTAACGCCCCTAAGCACCATGTGTGGAAACAGTTGCAATGCGTTATCTATCCACCAGGTGGAGCAGTGATTATGGAAGCAGACGTGGTTTACTGCCATCAGACTGCTGTAGTGTGGCCATTGCTGCTGGACATTTTCATTGACCCAGTGTGCCTGAAATCAGCTGTTCTTATTATATTTGATGGGTATGAGGGAGTGTGCTTCCCACCCAGAGCACACTTTTAGTGAAGCAAGGAGTCAGGGGACTTTCTCCCCGGGTGACAAAGGAGTATATTGCAGTTACTGTTTTACTGTGTTTGTAAAATTTGATATGTGAGAGGAGATTACAGTACATTTTAGGGACTATATTATTAGCTGCTGGGGGCTGTGCTGTCCGGCCTCCATGGCACTCACTCAGTCGGCGTTTTCTCCAGAAATCCTCCATCCTCCATCTTGAGAAAACACAGAAAAATAGCACTCTTACCTGCTAGAGTCAGGCATCATGTTGGTTTCATTTTGACAGACAGTCACATACAGTATGATGCAGGGGATCTAGGGAGAGAGAGAGGGACAGAGCTTCCACCAGTTCCAGGCTGATATACAGTAAATAACAGTGTGTGCTACGGTGTGTACTCACTTATCTGTGCAGCAGACTTTATCTGCCGTTAGCAAGGCATCTACTGTAGACATAAAGTACGTTTACCGAATTTACAACAAGGCATGGATAATTAAGATTTTGTCATAGACAGTGTTCACAAAGTTCATAACGTTTTCCCCAACTCACTAAGACACAATTCTGTGGGGGTTTCCTGTGGGTGTGACAGTTAGCTCCATCACACTGTGACAACACCATGACGTGTCTAAGATTCCCTTTGTTGCTGGTTCCCTTCTCTTATGTTACTTGACTGAATAAAACATTCTCATTCACTTGTTTTTGCAATTTGATCATACAAAACATTGTAAACAGGAAAGTAAGATGAAAAATAAAATGACTAATGTGCCTTAATTTGCCAATTATATATGCTCAGTAAATAAAAACTGGTAGTCGGGAATAATATTGCCACTCTGTTGCTGGAAAATGGCTGAAAATTAAATCCCAGCCAGCTGGCAGCCAAAGAGCCTTCGGCTGGGAGCAGCAATCCTGTGTGGCTGGCACTGTAAGTATACCGTACCATGTATACTATAAGTGCATGACGATACACATGCAGACAACGGGCATGGAGGTGATGTGCACATTTCCAAAGACTACAAAAGGCATTTGTGCATGCTGACAGTGGTGGTGGTAATGTGCCAATAAAAAAGGACAAAAAGAAGACAACAAACCAATGTAAGTAATGCAGGTTTCCAAACATTATTAGCCAAACATTTTAAGAGTAAGACTTGGCTTTTGGTTAAGTTTAAGGTTAGGGTTGGGATTAGGCACGTAGTGGTTATGGTTAAGGGAAGTCTCCAAAGAATTAATCAAGTCAATGACTTAAGTGAAAAAAATATATTTGTGTGTACTTAAGTGGGTGTGTCTGTTTCTCTGTGTTTCTGTATGCGACAAAGACATTGCAATGGACTAAGTGGTTCTGGTTATTCAAATGTAATTTTTCAGTTAAAACACACATACAGCACAAACTGCATGTAGAGAAGATGGAATGGGAAGGGAATAAGGAGAATATGACTCACTCTCTTTTTGTCTCTTTAAGGCTTTTGTGTGTGTCTTTAAAACTCAGTATGTCCCCTTCCCTCTCTGCTTGCTTTACAAGCCAGAATTACCACTACCAGGGTGTAAGAGCCATAAAGAGGTGGGTAAATGTAAATGCAACCAGGATAATGGGGGTGTGATGGGCAGTGCTGAACATTTTACTGCCTGTTAGTGCCTGCTACATGTTGCTTTTATTCATTTATCCCCGTACTTTACAGAGAGGGACACCTAAATGGGGATACTGCTTGATCTAAAACTTCCTAGCATAATGGTGTTTCTACTGTCCAAAACTGAGGGTGTGGACAACTCTCTTTCCAAGGACTCTGACTGAAGAACCAGAGTGAAATATGCTTTGTCCACAGGTTGTAAAATAGGAAGCATCGTCTTAGAAGAGGGCTGTTTTTGTCAGTCCACATACTGGGTGTTTGATGTTTTACTGCATGACCAAATGAGCTTCAGTGCATTGTACTGATAACTTGCTAAAATGAGACAACATCCCATAAAATCACCTTTAGCACTATGACTTTGCCCACAAAGTTGGTCCCCATGAGTTACATACATTTTCAAAAAAATAGTTTTTCAGCTTTGACATTGACTTGTTCACATTATACACCTATAGCCATCAGTCCAACATCAAAGGCTCATGTCAATAGTTTTAGTTTTTGTGATAAATTGATTATGCAGTATGAAGGGAAACATGCTAGAGGGGAGAAGGCCTTGATGTTCTGGTTTGCTACATACAGGAGAGTAAGGTAAAAACAGAACAAATTCTGTATTGTGATGTCTGTACATTCTGGGCCATATCCTTTGCCATGCGTCTCTAGGACGCTCTACTATCATGTAAGAATTAATGTAGGACTAAAATGTAATCTGGATATTGTTTTATAAGAGAATTGTTGTTTGGAGGACCTTGTTATTCAGACATCATTGGAAGCACAGGCAGCGGGGGGGACGAGGTTATGTTTTCCGCAAATCCCTGAATCTTTACTGTTCATCATGGCTGGCATTTTTTGTATGATCATAGCTGCATAGGAACCAATGTGTTTTGTACAGAATGGTCAGCATGAAGCACACGTGGGAGGAGTTTGCCTTCAAGGCTTTCTGCCAGAGAGGCTTCTGCCAGAAAGCCTTTCTAACATGTCCTTAACATTGTGAAATGGTCGCAGTTTGGTTAGATTTAGGCACCAAAAGTATGTACTGTTCAACGCTGACTTATTATTTTAACCCAAACCATGATCTTTTCATAAACCCTAACCAAATAGTTTTAGTGCCTAAACCTAGGTTTGGTTAGGCTTAGTGAAAGATCATGGTTTGGGTTGAAATAATAAATGAAGTTTCACTTGGGACACAAATAGCAGTCTCCTGGGTGCAAGTCCAGTGTTTAACCCATTCATCCACCCCGACCTCGTCACTACATTGACTTTGTCACTCTTTATACTACCTCACCTGATTTCCTAAAGGCTTTCTGGCAGAAAGCCTTGAAGGCAAACTTCTCCTATGTGCGAGTGAAGCGCTGACAGAACATTAAACAGAGCCCCTCCCCCTCCCTGTGTAGTCTTTTTGCTCAGTACCTGTCACACATATGGGGAGCACCAGACGGGGGAATTTCCAGTGGCCAGCTTTTATGCCCTGAAAGTCAGACCACCAAAATGAAGTAAACACAACACGGGACAGCTTTAATACTAAGCAGTAAAGCTTTAGAAAGTGTTCACTCACACTAACTTGACTATAGCATTACAGTTGGCAGCGCAATTTATGTGAACGTTCAGACTAATTATAAAACAAACACTTCGTCAAAAAGCAAGTCTTGGCGAGCTGAACAACGTAACAGACACCCTCTCGTCCCCGGCAATGGTGATACTGAAGTGTTGAAGTTGCCAGCCACCACAGCACAGTTCTCCTGCCTGGTCTGAGTCCAACCTGCAGACCATCCGACTCCCCTCCCTCATCTGGATCCCAAACGAGTGCCACTGGATGACAGAGACCCACAGGTGTGCCTAATACATAGCATAAAGTTCGATAATTCAGTGGCAGCTAATAATAATCGTATGTTTATTAGCTCTTATTTTAAATACACAGTGACTGGAATAAAATAGCAATTAAGTCAGATTATAGGCTTGAATGAGTTTCTTGTGCATTGTGTATAGCTTTGTTATGTATTATTTTCATGTTAAAGGATGCAATCACATCTTTTTGACATTTAACCATTTTGAAGTAATAATAAAAGTTTGTTCATAAAGCACTTTATATTGCAATATTTATCGATCAAATGTCAGGGCTAAGCCCTGGATCTACACTGACCCTAGAATTTCCCCTGATCGTAAGTGACATCAGAAAAGCACACACCCCACACTGAACACAGTCCTGTTAAGTGACAGGAATTTGTTGAGTGTGTTATGAATTTCTAAGTATTAGGCATTGCGCACCTTTGAGTCCACAAAAGGGCATGGGACACTGACAGGAGGTGCTCGAATTGAGTGGAAAAAAATCAGTTTATGCTTATCCTTCCAAAATATTAAAGTGAGACTATGTAACTTGAAATAAGAAATAACACATTCTTTCTCCCACAAAGGAAAAATGAATTCCCTAATCAATTAAATACTTTCAAGGTTTTTGCCACTTCAGCCACTGGTATAACCAGTAGCCTATGGTGGCCATTGTTAGGATATTCCTGTGTAACTAACATTACTGAGTCAGTTTGCTGATTTTATAGCTTTTCTTGTGCCACTGTTTATGGTAACGACTTTCTACCTTAACGTAATAAGTGCTTTACAGTTTTGCCCCTCATTCACTGTTTCCCACACACACACTTGGCAGAGCTGCCATGCAAGGCGCTAGCCAGAACATCGGGAGCAACTTCAAACCTGCCAACCCTGGAATTAACGGACAAACTGCTCTTCCTCCTGAGCCACAGGAAGAGTGGCTCTCCCTGCAAACAGCACTTTGCCACCTCCTCTAACCTATTAGTAACCAAACTGAAAGGTAGGGTGAATCTTTGGTGTCTCGTTTAGTAAGGATTGGAAGTTCATCTGTGTTGGAGCTCCTTTTTCTGACACAGAAACCTCTTTGTCCAGGTTTAGGTGTTCTACCGTTTGCTGGCTCTAGATGACCTGTTTTGTTGCTATGGAAACATTTTGAATAAATGTTTTGTCTCCCTGTGGCATAAGTAAAGCCGAATTTATGCGTCTCTGTCTAGGTGTTCCTGCAGTCTCGCCATATGTGCAGGAACTGATTTATGGTTCAGTTCAGGATTGAACCCACTGATATATTATTATTATTATTATTATTATTATTATTATTATTATATATAGTATATTCATTATATAGCCAAACATATTGTGTTTACATTCTTTTATTCATTTTTTGATAGAGAACAATGATCACCAAAATCCAATTGCAAGGCAACTAGCCTAGCTTAGCAAGCATCTGCTGGTTCTTGCTTCATAGTTAGAAAACAAACATGAGAGTGGTATCAAGCTTCTCATCTAACTCTTTAAGAATTTGACAAATGTGAATTCAATATTTACTCTGCCTTTAGCAGAATATATTGGGATTTAGCTTGCTAAATGTTTCTGACTGGTCTCTAACTTGCCTGTCTGCTGCTTGGTGCTGGGCAAGTAGTGTACAGTAGGTTTAATTAGGTTGATAAGAGCAATGAGACTCAACCAGAGAATAAATGTGTGTGCTGTAAAACCAAAACAAAGAGCTAAAAGAGGCTAAAAAGCTCTGTACTGCTAAGTCATGTGATAATTATTTGTGGGATCATCTACAAGCACCAAGGCTGGATTACCATCTGGGCAAAGCAGGCGACAGCACCAATTCATTCCACGTTAGCACAGAAAACATTGATGAATTTAGCTATATGGTGTAGATCCCAGAAAAGGAAACATGTCTTAGTTTGTGTTACTAATAATGTAATGCTACCTAACTGCACACTAAACTGTTTGCTCTCTGGTTTATGATGACACCTGCTATAGCTGCTCTGTTGGGCTGAGGGCCCATAGTTTACTTATCCTCATCGAGATCATTCTGCAAACTCACCTCCACTACCAGAGAGAGAGTTACAGTATAAGGGAAAGGGATAGAAATAGCTGGAGTTAGTAAAATAGAGAATATGGATCATAGAGAAATGGAGATAGAGTTGCACAGAATGGGCAAGATACAACAGTTTAAAAAAGCTATGAACAAGACAGAGGTATGCAGAGAGGATTATGAATGTGCTGACATGTTGTTAAGCAATGAGGCAACAGACTGTTGGGTCAAAGGATAAATGAATGGTGTCCTGGGGTTGGGGATGGGATCCTGACTCTATAGATACTGGATACTACTTGGATAAAACTAACTCACTCGCTATTCTTACTGCCTGTCTATACCCTGTTTGCCTTACAACATATTACCCAGTCTGCAAACACTGGAGCCAGGCAAACCAATTAAAGCCACCACAAAGAACATTTCACTGTGGGTCAATGACAATTTAAAAATGGGATTGAATGTCTTGAAAGTATCAAAATGGTGATGTTTTAATCGTGACCTGCCAAGGCACTGCAGATGAAAATTTGCTTTAAGAAGCTCTGGTACAATACATTAAATGGTAACATTTCTGTTTGATATTGTACATGGTCCCTTACAAATAAAAAAAGGAACATTTAAGAGATTAAAAAAATCCTGATTTATATAGTTTTCACTGAATTTTGCATCTCAGTTGTAAATCTGCACAAACCAAATTAGGCTAGAATGAGTATCAACAAAACAACAAACTCACCTAACTGCAAAAAGCTGACTTTTACGGCTGTTTGCTGTCCAAAATCATAAATAATATGTGGGAGTGTCACGTAAAAAGTTACTATTTGTATCTGTTTATGTCCTTTATGTCTCACAAATACCTGTATCTCAGGTTTATCTGCCAACACAATATACAGGAGGAGGAAGCCCAGATTAATATAAATAAAGGTGTCTCTATGATAAAAAAGTGAAATGTGAAAAGCGACAATTTTTCAAAATGGAGATTGTGCATACAATTGGAGGAGGCCTGGTGGAAAATAAATTTGTTTTGAACTTATTGATAAAAATCTGAAAAGCTCTCTCAGCCATTTAGCATGCACTTTTGAGACCCTAACTTCAGCCTGTCTCTTGTCAAGTCTTCAAGGTGCCATGCTTCAATATTGGAACATGAGGTAAAAATAACACCTGTGCAACATCTGTCAAGCTTTATCCTGTAATGAACAACAAATCTGGTGAAAACTGATGAAAGGATGAACCTCTCTGAATGTCTGAATATAGAACTTAAAACTATCTACACCTCCTTGTTCTTAAAATATTTGTTTACATTTCGGAAAATCTGCATCATGGAAGGTCATAATGTTGATAACAATGTGAGAATGAAGAACGACATAATGTTCATAACACATTAACTCTTCATATCCAAAAAAAAGAAGATATAGTTGTATTCGTTGATCTCACCAGTGTAGGGTTCATATAGTTTCTCAAGAGAGCAGTCATGGATGAACGATGAGACATTGGGCCCCAGAGCACAAACACGTAAAAGCATCCTCCACTTTTACCAATGGAGGAAGCGATGGCAGCCTGCTTGAAATGCAGTTGACCTAACCCAATGAAACAACAGTGAAGAAAGCTAAGCAGCAGGTAAGTGGTGAATTTGTCGTAAGCTAGGCCTAGTGCTTGCTCATGGTGGGAATTGTTGGGTCTCTGTAAATATAAAGAGTCGTTCTAGACCTGCTCTATATGACAAGTGCCCTGAGATAAGTTTGTTATGATATGGTGCTATATAAAAAAAAAAAAAAGAAAAAAAATGATTTGCACACTCATTTTTTTCCAAACACTGTAAAGCTACAGCTCTCAATGCGATACAGCAACTCATCAAGACGGAAGTAGCTGAAGTGCATATCTTAGTCGATACATAGTCCATCAGCCTCACAAGACAGCTATATGGACAGACCATCTCTTCTCATGTCGCTTTTGTCTTTTTAATAGCCATAAACAGATCAGATTCTTCCTCAGCATTGAGGAGCTGTAGGGCAACATGAGTAGCCTTGTTTGTTTTGGGACGTTCTAAAAGCCTCAGTGCGCGAGAGCTATCTGCGGAGGCCGGTGCCATGATGTCTCCTGCGAGTATAAACAAGGCTTTATGGTGCTTCTTTGCTATGGTTCTCTTTCACATTGTTGCATATTATTCAGTTTAACTCTGAACTTAGCCTCAGTGTTTCTCTCCCTTGGGTGATGGTCTGACGGATAGTAACATCATATTCTGTGTATTGTTTAGTAAAAAACATGTACCTCCACATTTGTTAAGTTCTACCCTACATGCTTTTTTATTGGTTGAGATAATTCCCCAACCCCTTAGGCTGACAGTCTGTTCAAAATCCATTTGATTGGTTATTGGTCCCAAATACCAAACATATCCAAGTGTGTAATAACAGTCTGTCGAGTTATTTTAAAGGGAAACTCCAGTATTTTTAAACCTGGGCCCTATAATTTGGGGGGTCGAAATAACTAATACTTACAATTAGTTTTGGATTTGGTCCAGTAGATTGCAACGTGATCCTTGTGGGCAGTTGCACCCATGAAAAGTACGTCAGTTTGTCTTCCTGCAACAACTCAACCTCTTGCAAGATGTCAGAGTGAGACTTCTCCTTGAGTGAGACTTTCTGTTTCTGGTTAAACAAAAAGGATCTTACTCTTTAACAAACGGTCTGTCTCTGTAGGGATCCTTTCCATAATGTTGTCCGACACTTAGAATAACAGTCTGAGCCTGTCAGTGGCAAAAACAAGCACTTTTAGTGGATGCACTTTTCACGGGCTTTGCCCGCAAAGATTACGTTGCAGCCATTGCAGCCTGTTCATGGATGCTAGCTGAGGCGATCTACTGGACCAATTCCAACACTTTTTTGCAAAAATAGGACCCAGGTTTAAAAATACTGGAGTTTCCCTTTAAGACACTGGAAGAAAACAAAGACTCCAGAAATGAAAGTATGACTCAAGACATACAGTATGTATGACATGTTTTCCCTCTGTTTTTGTTTTGTTTATTTCTTTTCCTTCCGGATTTATTCATTTATTTGTTTAGTTTTTTCTGGATATATGTACGGAAGTCTGCCTCCATAATGTAATGTAAAAATGTGCCATGTGTTCCTGTATTCTGAAAACAATAATATATGAATGACATGTACCAAGCCTTTCAAAAAGTAATAAAAAAATTAAAGTTCAAAATCCATTGGATTGTCTTAAAAATGATTTGTCACCATACTTTAAACAAGGTTATTTTTCTTCATACCTGATAAGGGGACATTTACATATTTACACTTAGAGTCAGTGGGATCAGAGACATGAGACGCAATCTTTTATTTATCACTCCACTGCATCATTCATTCAGTGTTGATCAAGTCTTACATGAAAGTCCTGATTAGTAAAGACTAAAAAGACTTTGTCGTGTTCACACGTCTGTGTATTCCTCACATCTACTGCACTCTTGATTAATATAAGCATTTCCTGCATTTTACTGTACTGGTGAATGAGGTTGAAAAGTGTGACATAAACTGACTGTTGGTGATTCTGCACTTGTATTCAGCTGCCATTAATCAGCTGTAGTGGTGCCTTTATGGATGCCTCATCATGCATACAGGATGTCTTTACCATATGTTGTAGCAGGTACTGTTGGCTGCCTCATAAATCAAGCCATGCTTAGCGGGTCCATATCAGTGATACTGACACCTGTGTGGTACAGAGATATGTCAGTTATATATGATAGGTCTCATAAAGCTGTCATGTATTAAGTAGGTGTGAGGATCAGATGACTGGCACTATTAAACAGCATGTGATGGGTCACACCTGCCAGATGTTTCCTTAGGAAAAGTAGGAGGATTATTTCGATTTTAAAGAATAAGGCTCCAAGTGCTGTGTGTGTGTGTTAATGTTAACTAATGTAGAACAAATTTCCCTTTGAAACTACCCAATTCATTTCTAATTTTTCTTCTTCTGAATAATTCAAATTCGTAAAACATTTCTCACATTTTATCTATTGACAAACAGATGTGCTGCACCTACAACATAGACACATTACTTTTAACTATTGCATTATGTCATCTATTAAAAACATACAAGGTTTTAGATTTCAGTCCAATCAGTTTTCAGAGTAGGTAGAGTGGAGGTGGGAGAATATAAAGCCAGAACACACCTGGGTCACACTTTCTCAAAAACAGCAGTACTCATTTTCATAATTTAAAAATGCTTTGATCTCATTAACCTTTACACAGCTGTAACCTGTTGTTCTATCTGAAATCTATATTATAGTAGGAGCTTTTAATAAGGTGCAGCAACTAACGTTTCAACATAAAGCATGTCTTCATCAGAGTGGAAACGTTTAAAATGCCTGCATCCAGCTAATAGCTGTCTTGTTACATCTGCTCCTGTGGTGTTGCCGGCCACGCCCTCTACCTCCCATCCTGGGCCCTCCTCTCCTGCTGCCACTCCCTGAGTGGCTTCTCTCCCTCTCTCTCCCTGTGTGTGTGTGAGTCTGTGTGATTGTGTGAATGAAGACAGGTGTGTTGGAGTCAGAGCAGAGTCCCACCTGCTGCAACCGGTTCTGTAATCCTAAAAGATGTCTACTTATTCTCTGCTCAGCCACTTCCCCTTGCCAGATCGTAGCCACTATCAGTTAGTCCCCATTTCCAGCCCTCTTTGCTTAACATAGCCTGTTCTTGTTTGTTCGGCCTTGATTAACGTTCTTTCTCTCTGCTCAGCAGTTCTGTCTGCTCCGGCTCCAGCCTCCTGTCCTGTGGACCTCGCCTTGCCTGCCCTACCTCCCTGCCTTGGATCCCGGACGAGCAAACACCGGCCCCAGCCTCCCCCTGGGTTCTCCCTGCTGCCAGTCTCCAGTGTCATTGTTGAAATAAAGTTCCCTCTTGTACATCACTCCTGTCTCTTCTCTGTGTCTGCGCTTAGGTCCCCTGGTCCAGTATCTTAACATGTCTGCCATAGAATGGACTGGTTCTGGGCATTGCGTCTGTCCAGATAATGCCATATTGCAACAGAATATATCAATATTTATCATAAAAACATCATATAAACTGTCATACTTTTTAGGAAACCTCAATCGTGGAACACAAGACACATTCATTTTTTTAAAACACTATACAGCCTTTATAGAAAACAAGAAAGATTAATTTCCTGATTGAATCCATATGGTTAATTTCTGTTCAGTGTATAAATCCAGATAACAGTTTGTTAGACTGTCCCCTCCCCTTTTCAATAGCCCAAAATTTCAGGGTAGAGGCTGATCCATGATATGCTGCTCCTTGCTGGAACACAATAAAATGCATACACTTCTTCACTTTGTTATGCCTCGGCACCGGCGATAGTCCACTTAAGGAAGGACTCAAGGATGAACTGATTAGAATTTGGTGGTCAAAGGTCAAGGTCACTGTGACCTCATGTCGGTCCTATTCTGGTGAATCTCAGGAACGCTGTTACGGCCGTAGTGTTGTGTGTTTTTGTTGTTGTGGTTCTGGTCTCTCTCCGCTTCTCCAGGTACCACCCTCCCCCTCCTGCAGCAGGTGATTGTGCACTGCTGGTCTCCACTTGCTTGTGCCCATGTTTTCATTTCCCTGATTATTTTTCCTGGGTTTCTTTTTATCGTTACTTCCCACATCCCCTGGACTTTTTGGGAACGTGACAAATGCCTGGAAGGAATGTCTTCAAATTTGGCACAAACCTTTCACACTGTGAATAAAGGCATCAACCAGTCACATTGTGTGGAACTGACATCATATCACTCCTAATGACAATGGTGGACCGATTGATTGTTTGTGTTTCTCATCACCCTGTATTATATGACAAAGGATGCAAAAATTATGACAATGAACATACACAATAGGTGACCTTCAAGAAACTTATAGGAACTGTCACTGTTAGATTTTAGGTTTAGTATGTGCTTAAGAGTAATGTCTGCCTCGAGCAGCAGCTAAATGGATCAAAGTTTACTTTCTTAAACTTACTTCTACCCAGTAACATGAATTATAAAGGGCAGCAAGCTGAAGGCTGTACCCTGTTGACAGCACATTAAGCTTCAATTTCAAATTAAACAATTTCAAGTATAAAACATTTCTATTGTGTGGGTTACAACATTTACGCTTTTTGATGTCTTTTTTAAAACTATATAGCACAGCTTACAAATAGTTAACTGTGTCCTGTTACTTTAAAATGTGTTCAGCACCAAGGAAAGTCAGTTGTTAAGAAGCTCATAACGGCGTGTTCTTTGTTGTATAATTCACTGATCCTGTCAGTGAACAAAGGGTGGCCTTTGATGTGATTGCATATCCTACAGCAACAGGTTGAGAAGATAATAAGCCAGTGACTGGATATCAGTCCTGAGTGTTTGGTTTTTTTCCTCAGTTCAATGCTCTCCTGCTGGGGAGCTCCTGAATTTGGCATGGGATGAAGTATGCTTTATGTGACTGTTACAACTGATAAGTTTTTATCCATTTATAATGCAAGAGGGTACCAATTTCTCATAAGGCAACCTGAACCATCACAAATAACTTTTTTAATGGTTATTATATATATTATTTGCTAATGTTTTATATACATTTCATTAAGAAAAACTATGTTTGAGTGACCATTGTGAAAAATGTAACCACTTCCTTGGATCAAAATCCATTATTAACACCATGTACAACTGCAGACTTGATTTATTAAAAACAATTTGTTAATGACTTACTAACATTTAGAGCTGCAGACCAGATGACTTGTAATAAAGTGAGTAACCTGCGAGCATATATTAATGGACCAACTTTTACAACAGCATTTTTACCCAATACAAAGTTTAAACAACAACCAAAGGGATTTTTCACAACCTGGCTACTCAGAAGTTTTTGTTAATAGCAGCTAATCTATAAAGGACTAGAAAATGATTTATTAACCATTAATAAAATAATTAGTTACAACTTTTAACCCTATTAGAAGGGTACCTTATTAGAAAGGGATACATGTCTGTTATGAATCCTAACCTCAAAGCTCAAAATCCTATACTAGACCCACTAGCACAAAATATGCTTTACACAAAGGTGTTTTTGTATTCCAGGGAGAGAACAAACTGTCAATGGAGTAATCAAAACTGATTTGCATAAAATGCGCATAAAAATCTATAATATGTGCTACTAATTGTTAAATAGTGTATTTGCTAGAACACTATCTGGCATTAAAATGTATTTATTTAACTTAAAAAAAGATAAAGAAGATAGAGAGAGAATATATAATCTTTGTTAAGTGTGCTTGAAATTATATCATTTCCTTTAATTCAGATGGGTTTAGGAGTCAGTATCTTCAACAGGTTCCTTCAAACAAAGGTGACTGTCAGATCTTCCAACAGCATCTAAAACCCTCTCTCCTGCACCCTTTCTGTCGTCCACCATTCGACAGTTTGTTGCTTTCTGAAATAGAATATCTGACAACATGCCCAATTCACACAGAATTGGCCAAGAGTAATTTAAAGAAGTGATTGTACTCTGTGACAAGAGAATCTTGTCATAATCCCATTTACTGGCATGGTGTCAATTTCATGAGGAGCACTACTGAACACTACTCCATCTAAGTCTCTCCTGACAGGTGACTTGCTGTGAATCAGAATTGTGAGAGACAATTCAGCGAAGGAATTCTGACCATTACCCTTTAAGCATCCAAGTGTCTTTACTTCTTTCCTGATATTGAAAATGTTTTGCTGTTGTAAATCAGTTCTTTGTGGTGCAGTGTGCAGTAATGAGATTAATGGCTTGGTGTTGTGTCGTCAAACACCTTGTACAGTCGGGATGCTGTAGGCCTTTGGACTCTGCAGAGTGTTTTTGACAGAGAGAGGGAGTGTGTTAGGGGGTGATAGCAGCAAAGGATTTACATTTTTTGGCCAAGAATGGATAAAAGAGATGAGAGGAGTGAGGTGTGTACAAGAGGTGCAGTCAGAGAGAGATGGATGGTTTAGTTTGTAGACACAATATTTACATGCACAGTTTCACATCGGTCAAGTATTTTTTCTTGCCTTGCTGCACTGTGTTGTAAACCCGAGTTAAATCTGAATGCTGAAGCAGAAATTGCATACTGTCTTTTTAAACTTAACAGGGGAGTAGAAGGCAACATTCCTTAAGCTTTGCACTAATAAATATGAACTTCATCATCATCATCATCATCATTGTGGCCTACAGGTCTAAGACGGCAGGAGACCTTGTATTTAACTGCAGTGTCCCAGGTCCAAGTCCGGACAGGTATTTGTACACTATCGGAAATAAAAGCAAGATGTCCCACAAAAAAGTCAAAGCCCAGATAACTCTGATGACATCACTATGACATCATCAGGGTTATTTTCTCCAACTTGACAAAGCTCCTCTGGAGACACCGAAAACATTATACAACTGTTTTCACAGGCTGACTAGCACTCCCCATGGCGAGTAAAATAATCTCCATGTGTAAAATTGTTGAAGTGCCCATACTTCTTCATGGTGGACCACACTGTAATTTTTTACATGTTTTAACATATTTGCTACACCTTCTGTGCCAACATTATTGCCAACCATTTTTCAAGGCATACTCTAGTGCCTTACATTTTCATGTTTTTAATCGGTGGCCATTGATTTTCCTTCTTTATTACTATATGCGTTATGAAATCAACACCATGCCTACCTTTATGCTTGTCAAACTGATATCACTGCAAGGTAATGAGGATGAATGTATTTGATTTTAATTGAAATATTAATTCTTCAAGTTTTCAAGGATACATATTGCATCATAATACAGCAAATATTCTGATCTTTCACATTTCTATATAAGTGGCATTTAAGGTTCTCAATACTGTATGTTGCCAGGGTCAAGTCAAAATTTACTTAAAGAGCAATATCAAACAAAAGTGTCTCAATACACTTGACAAAAGACAATAAAAAGCAACAGAAGTGCTAACATAGTACGGCACCACTGATAGATTGTTCAGATTATTAGCAGGAAAATGAGTAGAGATAAACAAAACGATGGAAAGAGTAATTAAAATCTGCAAAGTGCAGAGAGAAGATTAAAACCAACACTGTGTTAAGTCAACCACGCTATTGCAGCAAGTTACATATTATAGGAAAGAAAGAACATGCAGGTTTGAGGCCTTGAATATCACATGAATTAAACTTTGTGAAAATGTGCTGCCTGCCCTGTTAATTCTGGCAGAGGACCTTTTCAAGTAAGTAAACAAAGTTAGCCAAGTTCTCTTCATGACAGTAGTGTGCTCAAACCAATTGTTAATAATGGTTTTCTTAGCAGCAGCTGAGGCAGCTAATATTATCCGCTTCTCCTGAAACGATAACAATATATTTGGATTGATGGTTCAAACAATCTTATTGATATATTCCCAAAAGGGTTTGATAATAGAAGAGTACCAGAATGTGAAAGTAGTCTCCTCTAACAGAGCCAGGGCATTTGGTGCATAAGTCACTGTCAACCTGATACTAAATCTGCACTCTGGTGTAAAGTAAAATTTGTGCACAACCATATAGTGGATTATCTGATGAGTGAGATTTTTAGATGAGGAAAAAATGGTGTTCCAGACTGTCAATTCCAATCTAGGTTGAGAGACTGAAAATATTTATCCCAACTTTTTGTTACTGGGAGTGGTTTGATGTCCCAAGAGGAAAGTTTGTTATAAACCGAAGCAACCATTTCAGTCTTGGTAGTAATTTGAGCTACCAAAGGGTGTTGGCGTAGGAGTGCATCCCAAGGTACTCCATATGTTTTACGTGCTGTGCGAAGCTTAAAATAAATTTTTAAAAACATGAAGAGCCTGGAAGAGAGTAGTACTCCTTCAAATCTTGGAAAGAGCGAAGACTTTGATGGTTAAAACCATCGTCTAGAACATGAATGGTGATAATTCATGGTATTAATCAATAGACTGATGTTTTCCTATACAGCACTAAATGGATAGTGTGTTAGAAATGATAGGACCCATACGTGATTTCACTGTTTTTGTTTGATGGCAGAGAAAGGCAAATCCTCAGTCCTAATTGGAAAGGCTAAAGCATTTTCTAAAGAGTGCCATGATGTAACTGAAGAAGTGTCTAACCAGGTGTTAATGGCTTTTGGTTAGAACAACCAATAATAGTGTTTGAAATTAGGTAAGGAGAGGCCACCAGAAGTTTTGGGATAAGAAAGAGTAGAAAAGCTGATCTTGGGACATTTCCCATTCCAAATAAAATTCCTACACATAGAGTCAAGAATCTTAGAAAAATATGTCGGGGGAGAGAGAGGGAGCATAGAAAATAAGAAATTAATTTGTGGAAGTATATTCATAACCGAAACACGACCATGGAACCAAAAAATGTTACATAAGCCATCAGAAACTCTGATCTAACAAAACACTTAAAGGCTGACTAAATTTAAAAGACACTAGACACTAGAAATAAGCTGCTATAATTTATACTTTTTATATGAACAATGGATGAAATGATTATGTGTAAGTGAAAGGGGTCGCTCATTGTGACAAACCCATAGCAAATTATCAACCAACTCTGCAGTTCCCCTCACCTCTACAGAGCTTTATAAGGTTTTAGTAGAACAGGAGAGTAAATTAGATTTGTCAAGTGGACACAAACAGAACTCCAAATGAATTCTAATATTGCTTCATCACATTAGTGTTGCTAAGGTGATAATGTCAATGTTGATTTTACAGCTTATTGCGCTTCCCCCAAATGGCCAAAAACAAATCAATTAATGTAGGTTTACGGATGTAATACTATTTGATGGCACCAGGTTTCCAAAGACGGAGCTTTTTTCTAATTTGTGAGGAAAAAGTGAGAAGACGTTTTTGAACTCTGAGGATGGATAAGTAACAGTAGTGATGAGAATGTAGTAAGTGTGCAGGTGTGAATCCTAGTGACTTTAATGATCCCATGCCAATGCCACCATGAGGTTGACATTTGTGGATTTGAACGAAATGTCTCAACAACTATTGGGTGTATATCCATTAAAATTTAGTACACACTCCCCAACAGGATGAATTATAATTATGGTGATTCCTTAACTTTTCATCTAGTAACATAGGGACTAAGCCATTCTGATTTGGTGTCAGCACTGTCTAATATGTCTGTGGGTTTCATAAAGGGTTTCTTTCAACAGTCTCTCAAAAACGTAAATGTTAAATGTTTGAGTTTTTTCTCCATATTCTAAGCTAAATACTGTATATATTACTGTAAAGGATAGTAAAATATAAACCCCTCATCATTTAACTAATTTTATAGTGATTATTTTGTTAGCATTCAGCAACAGTATAACCCGTCTTAACATTTGGGATGCTGTTAAAACATCAAGGTGATAAAGTGTATACAGTACAAGGTAAGCATTCTGACTCAAAACTCTTGTCATGTGAGGAAATTCAAGGTAATATCAGATTTATATAAAATGCACTCTTTGGACAAACTTTTGTGTTGCATTATCAAAGGCAATTAAATCACACATAATCACAGTGAATTTGGTACACATGTTCCCCCACAGGATGAATTGTAATTATTATGGTGATCCCTTAACTTTTCATCTAGCATCATCATCAGGTCAAATATTGAATTTGTCCAATACTTGGTTCATGATCAAATACCTGCAAAACTGACATTCCCATCCTCCTCAGTTATACTTTGTGTTTGGTACTAATTAGTAAATGTTAGCATGCTAACATGCTAAACATACCACTTTGGCATCAGCATTTTAACATTGTCATTGTGAGCATGTTGGCACGTGGACATTAGCGTTTAGCTCAAAGCATATAGCCTCACAGTGTTACGAGGCATCCTAGTGCGAACAACAAGAGAAGGACCCAATCACAGACAGGCACGGAGGCTTGAGAAGATTTATTCAACCTTTCGTGTAGTTACTGGCAGGCCGGCAAATGAGCAGGTAAGTCCATACACAGGTAAACACAGAAGCACAGGAAATTTGTCCACGCAGGAACATGAAAACAACGCACAAGGAGCACAGAACTCATCCAACATTGTAACAAATATATAATAAACCGCCAGGGAACCAAGGAAAGTGAAAGGTATAAATAGGGAAGGGCTAACGACAAATCAGAGACAGGTGTGAACATGGGAGCAGGTGCAGACAATCACAGCCACAGGAGACACGAAGGCAGGAACTGAACAGACCTTACTACAAAATAAAACAGGAACAGACAAAGAGTACAGATCATTACACACAGAGCCAATAGCATGGCTGTAGACTCATTTGTCTTGTCATGCACAACAAGAAACCATTTTTTTCCTTCATTTTATTTTGCTTGTAAAACCATTATAACTGTGGCCCAGAAGAGTGTAATTCTTGCCACTTTTCCTGCTTTAAACCAGCAGTAATTGATTTTTTTGGCCACTTGGGCCAGATACAGTTTCTTATTTACACATCCAGCAGTTAGAGAGCAACATTATCATTCATTTGAAGTTGTGTTTCTGGCCACCTGGTAAGTCAAATATCAACTCTCTTTTAGGTCTGTGTTTGGTCTTCACCAACTCCTGAGGGAAATATCTGGCTCTGTATCTGCTAAATGCTCCACTATGTACTATGTTCACCAGCTAGTCACTGTGTCTGTCTGCCATTTGGTGCTGGGCGGCTAGTGTCCAGTCGGCTTTTAAAGCTTTTTCACTCAAAACTGCTGATTGCTGCAGCCAAAAACAACGTTATAAGAGCAGTGAGAGTGAACCAAAACAGCAAAGTTACAGGCCAGACAGCTAAACAGTGAGCTGAAACTTGCTATAAAGCTCTGTAAAGTCGAGGGGAGCTGCAGATTTGGGTGAAAATTCTCTGTAGGTGCATCA
Organism: Maccullochella peelii; assembly: GCA_002120245.1. Taxonomy (NCBI): domain Eukaryota; kingdom Metazoa; phylum Chordata; class Actinopteri; order Centrarchiformes; family Percichthyidae; genus Maccullochella; species Maccullochella peelii. Next base: position 35,671 of record LKNJ01001960.1, read on the forward strand.
CAATGAGCCACCTCTGTCACATTGTCACATTATTTTTTAAACCGGCCATAATCATTCTGAAAACACAGTGGAAAAGAATTAATTCATTAAATTTTTCCTTTCCCTATTTTTGCCTTTCATTTATCTGCCGTGTCCTAACTTGCTGTCCTGTTGCTGTTAGTGTGGATGAGGTGGGAGAGTGGTCAAAGCCTGTTTACTTTGACTCCCAAGGAAGTTTCAGGGTCAACTATTAATATGCCTAAAAGTGGTTTAGCCCCGGGTGAAAAATATTGAAGTGAGATGCAACAAAAGCGGCAGAGATAAGTCAGAGCCAAGGACAAACAGATTGGCGCTCTATACAGATGCAAGAGCAAGAGACTATTAGATTATCTGTAAACGTGAATTCTCCCTCTGACGTTTGACGGGGGCTGAAAACAGATCCATATTTTGCTGGAGGAACCTGCGACACGCACACAAACTATTAAAAGGTCTTTAAAAAAAATGGAAACTTCATTATTTTGGTGTCACTGCCAGATCCAATGAGGCACACACACACAACATTTTGTTCTCCCTAAAATGTACTCCAATAGATTAGTTATTTGTCTGCGTTTGTGTATTATTGTATACGTGTGGATTTCTAAGAGGGAACTGTATAATGAAGCTGAGGGTTCCTTTGATCTATAAATAGTTTGACAAATATATATTTAAATATATATTTTTATGATACAGTATGTTACAGTAGCTCTTTTTTATTTACATTAGACATCTCATCATTAAGTGTAAAAAGATTTAATATTCACAAAGAAGCTTCATCATGACACTGAAACAATCACTAAATAAGAGCCATTCATTTAGGTTTGGTATGAGGTGGCAAAATAAAGGCAAATTCATCTGTCCAGTTTTCATTGAATTGCCTGTTTTCGATGTTTATTGTTCTCACTCATCTTTGCCAAAAGGCAAATCCAGTCACAACAGCCCCGCGCAGGCACACGGGAGATGTTTGCCCTCAGGAATTTCTGCCAGGCAGACAGCCCTGAAGGCAAACTTCTCTCACGTGCCCCACACAGATCAGGTGTACATTAACCTTTCGTAGAAATCAAGTGTCACCACTCGCACTGCACAGATCGCTGATAGGCCAAGGGACATTATTGAACATTTACTAGTTGGTATAAACGAAAAATTTCCAGTGTGAATCAATTTATTTTCATTGTGAATTAGAAAATCTGGCCCACGGGCCGTAAATTGGGTATCCCTGCTATAAACTATAAAGGTTACTGTCTTTTAGAAGACTAAGTGTGGACAAACCCAGAGTGGACAAACAGTTGAGGGAAAAACATTAGTTTTATCTCTGACATTTTTATTGTGCAACGCAAAGTGATTTTGATTAAAAAAAAAATTTAAATCTTCTTTTTAATACTTCTTTGCAAAACAGAACTTTTGTCCGTGTCAGGACCTTATCAAGATGATAACTTCATTTCCAGGACTAGTTTCTCAGGGGCACATAAAAATTCTCAGCATAACAACATGCTCTTGACTTACTTCACCCATTGATTTGCCTGGGTTTTAAATCCACAGGCGGGTTTCATTGTCATTCATTGTTTAATTCGTTAATTAAAGCATACATCCGGTGTGTGCAATAATCAGCAGTCAAAACATGCTCTCCAATGTGCAAGAGTCAAAAGACTGATACATTATGATCATAGGACATAATGTTAAAACAGAGTGCCCTTCTGTTGATGAAAACATAGTTGGTTTTTGGGGCTGGACTTTTCTCATGGTTGAAAGGTGAAAACAGACTGCCAGACTGGATTCAATTCAGTTCAATTCAGTTTTATTGATATAGCGCCATATCATAACAAAGTTATCTCAGGGCACTTTTCCATAAAGAGCAGATCTAGACCGACTCTTTATGTTTACAGAGACCCAACAATTCCCACCAAGAGCAAGCACAAGCAACAGTGGCAAGGAAAAACTCCCTTTTAACAGGCAGAAACCTCGAGCAGAACCAGAACCAGAACCAGGCTCTGGGTGGGCGGTCATCTGCCTCAACCTGTTGGGTTGAGGATGAGGATTAGGATTACGGAGTAGAGTTGTAAAAAATGAAACCACCTTCCCCAGACAAACTAATCCAGTGTGACTAGGACTAAAGATTGTGAAGTAAAATCAAACCAATAAGGTTATAACCTTGGAGCTTCACATTATACTAAATAGCTGGGCTTTTGAGTTTAAGAAAAAAAACCCTGATTAATTTGGATTTTTTTATAAACATGGTGCCATGTTCAACTTCAGGTAAACTGCCTGTGGGTTCTTTTAGTTAGTTTAAGCAGAAATATTACTCATGGACCTCTTAGTGGAGTAACACAGTGATTGATTTTAGCTTTCATATTTAAATTGAAGACTGACATAATTTGTGAAATAACAATATTTTGAAAGAAAATAGCACATTAAAACTAAAAGGTGTCACTTTAAGTCTACATTTAAGACTTTATGTCTCACAGTCTACATTCACCATGAGCAGTGTCTCATTCTGTAACCAAATTCTGCGAATTGTCCTCCATCCCAGGTCGTTGCTCCGTTTGTTTTGAACAGCCAGACCGATAAGAGCCAGTAAGAGCCATAACAACCAGTATGTATTCAGACTCTGTAGATAATGTGAGGCTAAATCAAGCAGTTAAAATCACAGACTCTGAATACGGTGAAACATCAAGTGCAGAGGACCTCTACGTGTAGCAATATTCTGTTCAGTTTTATTTATATAGCGCCATATCATAACAAAGTTATCTCAGGGCACTTTTTCATATAGAGCAGGTCTAGACCGACTCTTTAATATAACCAAAGTAATAGCAAGCAATATCAAAGTAGTTACAATGTACTGATACTCAAATGATCTTTGGTGACATCCAGATTACTACTTACCTTGTAGATCTAGTGTACACACAATTCACAAACAGCCTTATTGATTTGGATTCAAAACAGTAAGATTCACTTCATTCTGTGTGCCCATGTGGTAAATTATGATTGATCATGTTTAAATTAGGTGTTTGTACCCATGTCAAACTTTAAGAAATAACAATATTTATAATAATTCAAATAACTTTTATGGTTTTAAAGCATGTTAATAACATAACAGCATCATTGACAGAAAAAAACAAAACTTTGTTTTCCACATCACCACCACTACTTTAATTGATCATTTAAAATTTGGCTTTTCATGTATATATATGAACTGTCAGTGTCCTTTAATCTATAATGTAAAGGCTAGCATAGTATTTAGGGTACCTGCCATTGTATGAGACAGTGTTTCAAGATTAGGTGCCACACTAAAGGGTAAGTCTGGTGATAGTCTATGTTATATATCTTGTTGTCAACAAATCAAGTATTGCAAATGTATCCAAAGCCTGCTATATCTAGTTTTACTGCCATAGAGCTCCATTAGTGAGCCACACCGTTGCAGTGGGTGACATGTTCCTTCATTACCATGAACACAAACACACTAGTTTATTTTGACTCAATCCCACAAACACCGTACTGCTGCTGGAAATATTCACTGAAAATAGTCCCCAAAAAATGCACATGTCCTCCTGTTTGAGTGGCGTTTGCTAAAAACTATAGTGGCCAGCTGTTTTAGGAAATAACTGAGCCTTTTTTGAAAAATATGTTTTTAGATTTAAAGGTTTATGTCTTCAGTGGAAAGGAATGGGCTATGGGCAGGGTAGGGAAGTCAGGACGTATTGCGAGACTGACTAACGTATTGTTGGTTTCGGTCCTTTAATGGGATTTGTTAATCATGACAAAAAACAGAGAATATCATATTAGATTATATTGAGCTTTAATGATTAATATTGCTAAACAAATTTACAATTAATATAATTACCACAACCTAATTACCACACAGCTAACTCTGGGCCTTCTATAGCTCATGGGCAGTTGCCCACTGCCTGGTAATCCAGCCTTCCCAAAAGGTCTAAATTACTAACAATACGTTACTTTGAAAACTTCCACTTTCTGCTTCTTCTCTGATTTTGCCAACCGTCTCATGGATGTGTGATTGTTACCTGCTCTGACCTTTCCGGCAACAACTTTCAGTGTTGGTAAATCACGTTAGACATGCATATGAATCTTTGCATGCTCTCCTTCTTATGTTTTGCACATTCTAATATAAATGTCCAATTCATTCAAAGAGCAAAATACAAATCCTATCCTTTTTTGTCTAATTGTGTGAGTCCTCTGCACAACCTGTGAGTAGATCAGTGGCTGTTGTTGTTATAGTTTGTACAGTAGATTACACACTGAGTAAATATTTTGTTTCTGTGTTATGTTTAGTGTATGAGAAAGAGTGAAGAACTTCACATTTTAAATTGTGTTCTCTTGCTCCTACACATCCACACATACCAGCTCCATCAGTTACTCATTAACCTTGGCACACATTGGCATCAAACTATAATGGGCCTCAGCTGAGCATTCCAGTTGACGAAGTTGATAGGAATTTTCTGTTGAGTATGTCAAGGACAGTACATGTTGATTATTATTTGACACAAATCAATAGCAGCAAGAGAAGGGTACAAGATAATACATTTGGTTTCTGTCAAAAGTGAGAAGAATGATGCGTGGGATAGACTGTGTTCATGTTCACTGCCAATCCTGTAATTCACTTCATGATCATTTTAATTAACTGTACAGATATTTCAATGTTTGGGAGTGCTACCATATAAAATTAACATCTTACGCTTGTTGGAAAGGTTCAGTCTATAATACAGATGATCAGTTATAAAACCCTGCTACCTTTGAAAGAATGGATGTGTGATGCACTGACAAGGTTACACACTACAACAGACATAGACTGGAGGTATTCTTTTCAGTTTGTATTAAATATAATACTTCTGTTTCTAAACCTGCAGCGAGTTTTCTTTTTTTTTTGGTCACTTTGGGGGAATGGAAACAAGCTGTGAACATCAGCATTCATTTGGAGTTGTGTTTCTGGCCACCTGTTGAATGTAAGGCCAATATTCACTCTTCTTTTAGCTTTGTTTTGGTCTCCACCAACTCCTGAGAGGAATAGCTGGCACTTTAGCTGCTAAATGTAGCATATGTTCACCAGCTAGTTACTGACTTTGTCTGTTTGTTGCTGGGCAGGCAGCATACAGTGGGTTTTTAGAGCTTTTTCACTGAAAGCCGCTGTGGCTGAGAGCAGTGACACTTGCAGGCCAGAAAAAAACTAAACGAAGAGTAGAAGGAAGTTATAAATCCTGTAAAACTGAGAGTAACTGGAGTCTTAATTGTCTGAGGGTTTGTCACTATGAGCAACTCCTTTTACATTACACATAGTCATTCGAGCCTTGGTTAGTATAAAATATTGAAGTAAACAAAAGATTCTCATTTTTAGTCGGTGACTGTCGATTTTTGTCTCTGGCTGACTGCCTCCAGCAGACTCATGTGAAAAATAAAAACTTGCTAAGGTATGAAATGTTGATTTGATGGGTTCATACATTATACCATGCTGACTTGTGCTGTGTAATGATGCAAAAAAGACTGAGGCTAAAGCTTACAGCAAAAAGTCAGCATCAGTTGATGCAGACATGAAAATCAAGGAGCAATATTGTACAGTACAGTGACTTTTACACGAGATAAGGATTTGAGAAGAAACTGACTAGTTTAATACAGAGCCTGTAACCCAGCATAGTAATGTAGTTAGCTAATGATATGCTAGTTAGCGAGGCATGCTAGCATTAGTTTAATCCATTACTTCAGCTTTGGTATTTTTGGTTTTGGAAAGGCAATAATCGATTATCGCTCTTGCGGCACGCTCATGTAATGGGTCGAGAAAAACGCTCAGAGCTGTAATTTGGAGATAATTTCTGCCTAGTTAGGGTTTCCAAGCTATGATTGGACAATTGCTGCATGCATTCGTCAATGGTCAACTGAGCTCAAAACTCTAAAACACATACCAATGGGCTTGTATAAGGGTATGTGATCATCCCAACAGTTTTGTACCACTAAATATTAAATACACATGTTAAATATGATAACACTTTGGCAACACATGAAACAGTCATTTCACCTTCTCCTACAATAGTGCTAACACAATCCATGTTGTATGCTTCTTGCCTTACCTTCATCTTTCTTTCTTTGTTTTCATAGCTTTTGCTGTCTGCTGATTTTTATCTGGTTCTGGCAATTAAAACCAAATACAGATATTCTCATATCAAAGCTGCCAATATTTTGTGTACAACGCAGTAGCCCTTTTTAAACAGAGATCCCGCAATACTGCCGTAAAGAAGACCCGTCATTACGCCGGCTTTGCTTATTTACACTGAACCAAACAAAAGAAGCAAAAGAGGAACAGTGTAGTTTCTACTGGAAAGAGATTGAACTATTCTTAATGCACTGGCATATTTTTCATTTGTTTTGAGTGAATAGTTTTTCAGACTTAATTATTGACAAAAATGGATAAGAGAGATATTTGTAGTGTAGGATGCACTTTTTTGGGCAGTGAACCATGAAAACAGCTCCAAAGTAAGTGTGTGCAAAGGTGTGTACATATTATTGGATGTATAGTATGGAGGACAGAAACTGCCATAATCAAAAATAAATCAATAAATGACTCAATACATAAATGAATATGCCATTAAATGCACCAAAAATAATATTACAAATAAATGTAGGCAGCAATTAATTGATAAAATGTGACATAAATTGATATTTCTGTATTTATTTCTGTATTATTTGAGAAGGGAAAACAATACAGAAATAAATATGTTTGGGGAAATAAATAGGGGGGAGAATGCAAAGGGAAAATAATACATAAATACATTTATAAATTAATAAATAAAATACTCAAATAGTTGCTGACTAGCAAACAGGGTGGCTGTGGCTCAGGAAGTAGAGCGGGTCATCCACAATTCACTGTGTCAGTATTGGAGAGATCAGTGCCGTCTAAGTCTATTTGAGATCACATGTATGATGTACACTAGTAAAGTCGGGACAGCTCTGTCCAATGATGTGTCTGTGGCCATTTCCTCCCCGCAGCTCTTCATTGTTTCAGTACTGTTGACAGCAGGGTCCTGAGAGGAGCTGGAATCAGAACAGCTGAACATCAACTCAGACAGTCACACTGCAGGAGTAAACAGAGCAGTGTGCAGTGTCTGTATCTGTGCCCTAGTGGGATGTGTTGTGCAGCTGGTTGCAACCTTTACTATTTGTATGTGTATGTTTGTGTATGTGTGTTTGTGTGTGTGTGTGTGTGTGTGTGTGTGTGTCACTCATGAGGCAGTTGATGAATGTGTGTCGTGTCATCTCAAGGTAGCAGCTAAATGGCCCAAGTGGCACAGTGCCTGTCACTCATCTGTTAGCACCTGCTGACAGTAATTGACACACTTTTACACACACACACACACACACACAAACAAGCTGCACACATTGTGTTTTAGATACAAGTCTGTGTGCAACACAGGTGGTTAAGACTTTAATGTATGTGAGTGTGAGATACAAAAGAAACTGAAATAAGAGAAGGATTTTTTCTCCCTCTCACTCACTTCCAGTCTGTGCAGACCTTATATGCTGCCTGTTGAATGTATAGACATTAATTTTGAGGAAGTACCCATACTATCCCAGCACCCATACTAATGGTCTTGAGTACTTAACCTTTAGCATCCAGGTGATGCATTGTGTGTCAAAAAGCACACCACTTCTTTATAAATGAGTCAAATTTGAACGTTCTGATGCCATGAGCATACACTAGATTAAGCACAACTCACTCTTTCCATTGATAGCCAATTATAAACATCCATAAATCTCCTTAGGAATCGTACCAAAACTATGCTCCTTTAAGTTAAAGCTGAATTCATATTTTTTTTTCCTTTGGTCACTTGTAGGCAGCAGAACAAGCTGAAAACACAACACTGACATATTATCAGCTACATTTTTGTGGTGAAAGTGTTAGCAATCAGTTGCCTATTTAAACATCCAGCAGACACAGAGCAACATTTGCATTCATATGAAGTTGTGTTTCTGTTAACCTGATAGTAAGTCCAATATTCACTCTCCTTTTAGGTCAGTTTGGGTCCCCACCAATACTAAGCAATATTTGGCTCTTCAGCTACAAAATGCTCCACTATGTTCATGCACTCATTGCTAATTTTGTCTGTTTGCTGCTGGGCAGGTAGCTTTTTTTCACTGAAAACTGCTGCTGCTGGAAACGAGGTTGATAACAGCGGTGACACTGAACCAAAACAGTGAAGTTGCTGGTCATAAAACCATAACAATGAGCTGAGAGCTGAGGGGAACTGCAGAGTTGGTGATCATCCTTTGTGATTTTGTCTCATTGTCTCAACATTACACATAGTGATTGTCTATATAAAAATGTCAATGAGTGCAGCTCATATCCAGTTGATTGTAACCCAGGATTGATTTGTTAATCCTGGATGAAGATATCTTGAAAAACATTGCGCTCTTATTTTTAAATAAAGGCAAAATGAGAGTTGAAACCATGATCAGCACTCATATGAGTGTTGATCATATTATTACAGTTACATAGCCCTCCCAGAATTCACTGGGGCAATAGCTTCATGGCCATAAGTCTCATGTTATGTGTAACTTAAGCAGTAGCCATTGTCACAGGTCCTGCTTTTGTTTCCACTGTACCCCCATTGGAACCTAGACCTTACAGATTCTTGAAGGTTCAGGTTATGCATAGCTCCAGGTTACAGGTTGTTGAGTTCCCATAGAGGTAAAGGCCTATTCATGTCATCAGCTGAACATGTTATGTGGAATGAAAGTGAGTGGATTGAAACAGCTTGTAGTTGAAATAGTCCTGATGATGATTTTTTCCTTCTGGCTTTGCTGATTGCACCAGCTACCATTACTAAAGGCCTCATCCTGGGCCAAGTAGGTAAAAGCCCCATCCAATGTAATAAATGACTCTACTCTCTGTTACTACTAGCTTCACTTGTGCAGGGGTGTTGTGAACATGATGGCAGACTGTTGATTTGTGAACAGAAAAAGCTGTGCAGTCACCCTATAAGACAATCCATTGTCTCAAATAAGTGGATGGTGGACTCTTCAAACATCCTCAACACTTTCTTGTAGTTTAATTTATTGAACTAAATGGAATGACGCCCATTAAATTCAGTTAAGTAAGCTTTTGTCAGAATCAATTCTTGAACCTTTCTGTTGCAGTTCTTTCAAATGTGACTTTGATGTTCTGTAAGTGTGGAAATGCAGTACATCACACCAGTATGTACTTGACTAAGAGAATACTACAAAGCTCAGTGTTGGGACAGATCCTTGATGTGTTGGATGAAAAGACTCCATGAACTGAAAATCTCATAAGTTGTCTGTTACTGAGTACTAAAAATTGTATTTTGTAATAAAGTGAAAAATCTGTCAATAGGATGAAGGGTATATAAAGGGTATTGTGAAACTAAGTTATTTTATACTTAAAGTGAATTTACTTTTTCAGTCAACTTGTTTTAAGAATCTACTGCAGTCAAATGTCAATTTCTTGATTCTAAATTACAATTAGACACATGACCCTCGTCTTGCACGTCAAAACATTCCCTTTAGTCTCCCAAAATTACAATGCTGTATGGGCTCTACTTAAACTTTTCCTTTGACAAGGAAGTCATTTTAGACAGCAGAAAGAGGCAGAGTTAGGTTACTTTTCAACCTATTAAGTGGATTTATTTTTCAAGAATGGGACCAAACTTTCCAGATTGGATTTCTACCAAGCTGAGATCTGATCACAATGCAACACCATCTCCAGATGTGGTCTGGCTGATCCAGTTGCACTCTGATTGCAGTGTTTTCTGTGTGTATTTAGACGTTGAACAGGCATTTTTCCTTATCCAGATAAGATGGAAATTAGGTCCTTGTGTCCACTGTCCCATCTTGTCCTGCCCTATCTCATCCTGTACCTTTTTATTTTCTTAACCCCAGTATTAATCTTTTACATTTAACTTATGTCAGTGATCTCATCTATTTTCCCTCCTGTTCATTGCTGGAGGATGCTTTCAGAGACATTCTGACTGGATTCATTCAGATTTGAGGCTCTATATTCATGTAACACCAAAGGTAAAATGAAAAACCCTTTCCTCTACCATCTTGTACTGTCCTGATTGACATTGTGATAGTTTGGCTTCCTACACAATAGTGAAAGCTAAATGCAAAGCAAAAACATCTCTTCATGAATCACAGAATCATGCAACCAGGTTCCGCTGCTGATCTGTACTTTTCAAATCTGGGTTGAGATACCTCATACACTGAGAATGCGGCCAGCCAATTTCAGTTGCTGCCAAAGGAATGTTCAGAAAAGAAAGGGCAAGCTGGTTACCAAAGAAAGTGTTAGTGTCACTGTGTTTTCAGAAAATATAAAAGTTCAAAATAAGCAAGAGGGCAGGAACTGCAGCTTGAATAAGCAGATATTGCTCATTTTTATTGGATAATGTGTCTTTGCAATACATCATGTAAAATACGTTAAGTCATTCTCTGGGCTAAGGCACATCAGAAGTCTGGGGCTCCTCTTTCAACAGACTAAGCTTACTGAAGCAGCTGCACTGCTCTCGTATTATACCTTAAATGATAACTAACCAGGTCAGAATACTCTCATTCATCATGGATTTATTTTGAAGACTCTGCTGCAGAATGCAGTCCGCACTGCATCTCCACCAAGATTTGGGTCACATTTTCTATTCAATCTGTGTACTATAGTATGGAAGCTTAGGTGGAGATTGCACAAAAGGAGAATTGGCAGGGGTATGCATTTGTCTGCATGTAGAACAATGTGTCTCATCACAAACAAAGGCACACTAGCCAATAGACCCTGTTTTATGGATAAGACACATTTATAGCTCACAAACAGGCAGTGTTGTTTCTCCTGGCTAAGCTCCTCATCCACACATCATATTATAGACTTGATGAGGAGAAAATTAACAAATGAGCTGTAAGGATGCCATAATAGGATTTCAGGATGAGGTCTGTCTTGTATCTGGAGGCAGTGCAGCCATTTAAGGTACATCTTGATACTTTAAGTTTGTAGTCTGCTGCATTTAGTCTTGTCATATTACGAAGAAAAAAAAACTGGTACTTCAGTTAAATGAAGCTAGTTTTAGAATTTTCCATTCAAATTATTTTAATTTTCTGCTTTCAGGATGAGCTTATTCTAAAAAGAAGTTGCAACAATATTGGAACAAAAAGCCTAGAGGGGTAGTTTTGTCAGTGCTGTCTTTTTCCACCATCAAAACCCTCATTTCACCTATAGGTATTTGTAGACATGTATTCTTGTCAAAAAGTGACAGAATCACATCTGGCTCTGCGAGACTAGTGTTTTGACTGACATGAGAGTGATGAGATAATGATTGTAATTTCTGGGCAAACTTTTAACAATAACTTTCATTTATCTCTAGCAATGATCACTATGGAACTGCATTGTTCCCATGAGTTAGGGTGGGCTGCGAGTGGCATAAAGAGTGAAGTAACACAATAGTGTTTACATGGTTATATTAAATGTTCCCTGGTTTCCGCTGGGTCCCTCCAATTACTTAACTTACCCCTTTCTTTTGTAAAATCCTCACCAGAGAAACAATAGAATTGGCTGTTTCTAAAAAAGGAATGTTAAGACTTTCCTTTTTGCAAATGTCCTCTGACGCAATACAAGCGGCAACCAGGCGAGAGCGAATCACACTCATTTTGATTCCCACAGAAACATATATAAAAATATTTATATACATATATTTACCCAGGGAAGATTTGTCGAGCACAAATGATTAATGTTAAGGCAATACAAGTGAAATTAGTTTTTTTTAATTTTTTTTATTTAAAATAAAACCTGATTCCAAGGTATGGCAGCTGCCATACCTTGCCATACACAATTGACGCCTATGGTGTGATCAACTGTCAAACGCTTCACTGAGATTTAAGAGTACTAAAGCGGAGGGATGGCCAGCGTCAGCAGCTAAAGCAAGTCATTCATGACCTTAAGAAGGGCAGTTTCTGTACAAAAAGTACCTATCTGTTCCTATAAGTTTAGTGATGTCTAATATGTTTAACAACTCCAGGGTTTGAAATAATGGGGCAGTATGAGCATTCTAGCTAGAGTTAGTGACCATTCTGACAATTTTTTATATAGGCAAATAAAAAGATGAAATAGTTTTAAGTTAGCCTACAAAATGTTACATCATGTGAGTTATGTCATGTGACTTACTTTCTTATTTTAACCCAAACAATCTTTTCCTAAACCTAACCAAGTTTTTGGCAGATTTGTTCGGGGTCCTGCATTTACAGATACGTAACACATTCACACAGCACATCTACCAGGCTGAGCATATCTGGTACCTACACTGGCCATTTGTTGATGTTAGTGGACTGCATTTCTAAGCTAATGTTAGCTAGTATTGCACACTGTTGGCGCTGTAGGGGAGCTGAAATGGAGCTGAAGAGAGGCAAGGCACTCGGGAGCGTACATAAACATCACATCCTTTGGATTTTCCAGAAAAAACGTTAGCAATACATTGCAATTAATACATGTAAATAGTTACATGCTTATGGTTAGGTCACACTTATTCCCCTAACTAAAGCCTAATTTCCACTGCATGGTACGGCTTGGCTCAACTCGAATCAACTCGCTTTTGGTACCAGGTACTTTTCTTGATTTTGTTTTCCACTGCAGATAGTAACCCCCTCAATGTGTAGGCGGGATTCTTAGCTGACCGTCATAGCGACGCCGTGTGAAACTGCCATGTCATCATCTTCAACACGACACACTTGCTGGATCATTTAATTGGCAACCAAACAGAGAAACGTCTGCAGTTCGTCAATTAACCACAACATGGTTTTGCGCCATTTTTAAAAAATTGGGGATAAGTGAATAAAAAAATTGCGATTGCTATTGATGGTAGTTTGGCTATTTAAAAATGGTGCATTTGTGCAGGATGTCCCGTGTCACGCAAGTGACGATTCTAGGGACGATTCTCTCTGACCAATCAGTGATATGTAGTGTTTTAACTCTACCTTCTTCTTCTACTGGCTCAGCTCACTTGGAACCTAGATTAAGGTGATACCAAAAATGTACCAGGTATCACAGGTGCCACAACCTTTGCCAATGGAAAATCAAAAAAGAACGGTTCCATGTGAGTCGAATCGAGATGTGTTGTACCATGCAGTGGAAATGAACATTATTGAACTGTGCAACGGAACTGTTAAACTGTGTTCTGTTGTAAACAGGGGCATCTTACGCCTCATCCCATTTGTATAATTTTCAGTTTTTATTTAATAGTGTTAATGCACATGTTATAGTAGAATGTGTCTATAATCAAACCATGTGGGCTGGTTGCCCACATTGTTTTGTAAAAGTTTTAGACTGCTGCTGCTGTGTCACGTCTTGTACTTACCCAGTCTTACTCAGCAGACCTCTGGTATCTTTTCTCATGTACCAGTGTGACCAAATAGCATCAACATGAAGCTTCTCTCAGACAGCAACACAACCACAGAAGCCACCCCCTTCACTTACTGCATCAATGCATTCATTAGATCCTTATGACCTTTTATAAGGGAACGTTTCCACATTTGTACTTTTCGCTAAATGTGCATGATAGCATTGTTAGACTTTCTGAATGGGGTAATAGGAGCATGGTTGTAATTAGCAGTACTCACTAGTCTGACTGAGGAGTATTAGTCACTGCTTCTTCTGCCCTCTACCTCAGCAACAAAGAAGCCAGAGCCACAGTGGCAGAGCAGCAGCAGTTAATGGGCCCTCATGGTGAGAGGCAGTCCTTGATTGAGATGTCCAAACTTAGAAAATTAGCTACAGTTAGAAGTGTGTTTTCCATAGTTATGATAAGTACCTTTGCTTGGTGCTTGATATTCTGACACTCAAATGAACATATAATATACCTTGCCAACTGGTTTGCATAACTGGCTTCAATGCTGAATTTGGTTTGTTATAGCAAGCAACATACATCAGGCTTCTGTTTGTCTGATATAGATAGCCTGTGGTTTGGGTCAAAAATGTGACCTTTCACCACTTCACTGATCAGACAGCAGCATTAGATACTGGCTGTTACCACAACAACAAAAGGGAAAATAAATCCCAAAAAGATTAATCCTATGTTTTTTTGAAGCATTTTTAAGCATTTTTCTCGTCAATTGTCTGACTTATAGAAGACATACACATCAGTTTCAACTAATGTTGGTAGTCAACCGAGTCCTTGTGTGAAGTGTGTCAGTATGCAACCTCCTGCTTTTTTTTAAAGCTACAAGTCAGTTTTGTTTTGTGTCAGCTCCAATGGCATCTGTTTAAATCCCACAAATCTCCTACTGTCTAAATATTGTAAAAGTGAACTATACCTAGTTGAAATATCTTGACAACTATGGGATGGATTGCCATGAAATGTTGTACATATATATGTGTGTTCCCAGGGGTTGAAGCTTACAGACTTTGGTGAATCTCTTATTTTTCAAGTAGCACCACCAGCAGGTTGACATGAATTGTTGAACAAAGTAGGGTCTGAACAGCATAAGCTAAGATATTCCAAGTTCATCAGCACTGAAACAGTGAATTCAGTAAGTCAGACGGTTTCCATTATAGTTGAAAACACAACAGCAGCATTAACAATAGTTATTTGCCATTTGAATCAACTCCATTATTTTATAATTCCTTGTGACACACACTTGTTCTGTTTGTCTCTAGTTACTCACTCCAAATTGCACATTGTTTTCTTGTCACGTTGTTTCTGCTTGTATTTTCTGCTTGAGCTTTCTTCCCTTGTAAATGTGTTTTAATAAGGTCCCCTCTTCGCATATGTTTGCTAAAATTAAATTATTATGTTACCTTTGAGAGTCTTCAATTCCAAAATGTGGAAGCAGCGGTGCACTTGTGACTCATAAACACCATATTTATTTATCATTCATTACCTTTTGAAAATCTTACAAGTTACTTACTGCCCTGGGAGCAGTCAGTTTTAAGACAGCTTATTATGTTTTGCATTACATCACCACAATGGAAAGTTGTGTTCTCACTTACCAACAAAAGAAAGGATAACTCTGTCAGCTGTCCTGTAGTGAGATGGGAACAAAAACAGCATTGATGGTAAATGGTAAAGTTTTGTCATGCATTCGCATCATAAAATAATGTTGGGATGTTCCTACCCAGACAGTCAAGTCCCCCTGTTTATCAGTTATATTACTCCAATTACTTCAATTTCTGCTGTAATTCATTTCCTGACTTGCTATTAGTGGCAGATGATGCTCCCAGATTAATAATATTTTCATTTTTATTCCAGTAGGAGCTGTGATGTGCACAGGAATATTCACATTTACAATCCTGCAGTCTTCACTGCTAATGTATTCCTTGCTGTAAATACCTTGAGGAGTAGCAACGCTGCCGCTGATAAATAATGCACCACTGATAAATGAAGCAGTGTGCGGTTTAGTGTGTATGCGCGTGCGTGTAAGAGTAATGTGAACCCTCATTTAAAAGAATGTGTGCAAATGCTGTCATTCCACCTTGTCTGACGGGTTGTGTGTGTTGTGTGTTTTTTGTCTGTGTGCTGCTATGATAAAAACGCAGCATATGTTTCTTGCTGTACCAACACTTCTGTCACAACCAGCAGTCTTGTAAGGTTCTCTCCCCTGACAGAACAGCTGTAGCAATTACACACATGCATACACACACACTCTCTAGCACTGGTTTGGGCACTAACCCACATTTCTGTACAAGCATATACAGAACATCTTTCTGTGTGCACATTCTTGGATATGATTGGAAAACATACAGGCATCATAAAAGATGAATAGATGTATAAAGGCGACATTCTTTTAGTGTTGTGGGTGTTTTTACAAAAAACACAAACAGCTTTATTCACATAAGTGCTTGTGTGTGTACCTGGAGGACAAAACAAATTCCACAAGGGGGTAGATCATGGCTGAATCATCCCTGGCCAACACAAGAATATCTTCCTTCAACAGTTCTCACTCACAACTCGTCAAAAATGGCAGCTTGGTCAGTGGCCCTACGTTTCAAACTATGACGCTCTAAGTACCCCTCACTTTTGCACGTGTAGGGCTCTGCAGTGAAGTTACTAATAATAAATATGCAACATTTGGTTAGACTTTCAAAATAAAGCTTGCTGAGAAACATTTCACATTTTCTGAGTTTTGGACATACAGGTAAGGATGAGGTCAGGTCGCAGTTTGGTTAGGTTTAGGCACCAAAACTAAAAAGATCATTTGGGTTAAAATAAGTATGTAATATATGCAAATTTAAGTTACGTATATAGGCTAAATTAAAAACAAGTCAACGTTGTCTATTGGTTTCACACAGGAAATGAACAGTAATCTCCTGGGTAAAGGCCATGTGTTTGACCCATCCAGCCAACTCCACATGCTGACTTTTCTTGCTCTTTTTACCTTTTTTGACGGCACATCAAAACATTACACTATCTGTGCGCCTCCAGAAATGATGCTAGAGGGGTACCTACAGCGTCATAGCTTGAACCGTAGGGCCACTGTCCAAGCTGCCGTATTTGACGCGTTGGGAGTGAGAACGCGTTCCTTGAGAACTCCAATTTTGCACAATGTAAATATAACTAAACATGGCATCACTAGAGGAGGTTACTAATGTTGAGGTTACTAATGTTGAGGTCAAAGCTGCATTGGCGACACACTGCAAAAATGGAATTTCAAGAAAGAAAAAATCAGTTTATAGTAAATTTCTTATTTTTTGTCTAAAAAGATAAATAATCTTGTCAAGCATGTTTTGCATTAGAAAAGTAATCTCATTTTAAGAAAATATATCTAGCTTTGTCTTAATAAGATATTCCAGCTAATATTAAGCTAGATTTAACGAGTAACAAGCTACAACAATGGTTTCCACAATATTCCAGCAGAGGAACAAGATTGTTTTTCTTATTTTAAGAGTAAGACCACTTCTCAATTTAAGAATTTTATGAAAGGACACCAATTAAAGTTTGTTCATCTATTTTTATTCATTGTCAACAAGAGCTGCTGCTTCACATTTCATATTATTACTATTAAGAGAACCGCGGTCTGGTCTACACAAAGTATGGATGACCGTGCTGAACAAAAACTGCATGGCTCACATAAACATAACTGACAACACAGTTTCACATGATCCTTGACCCATCTGCAGACAGGATGTATCTTTAAATAGTTACAGCAAGTAACTCCCCCGAAATTAACAGGGTTTGTACAAAGTCTTGAAAGTTTGGAAAATGCTTAATTTGAACTGTAATGTTTTCAAGGTTAGGAACATGCTTGAATTTGAACATGCTCCTTGAAAAATGCTTGATTTTCAACATAATCTGGTGTTTCATCATCGACACAATCACTGTAAACCAAAAATCGTTTTAATATTTTAAATGAAACGATCCCGTCATATTTGTTTGTTGTCTCCTGGAATTCATAGGAACAGTTTAGATGTGATGATAAAGGCTTCGAGAGTCTGGACATTTTTGGTTTAGGTACCTTGAAAGTGCTTGACTCTAACAGTAAAGCTGTATGAATCCTGTTTATTATAAGGTTTAAAGCACACAGTTACATTTGTTATCTTGCCATAGGTCTTACACTTTCATTTTCACCTTGACCACCAATGGTCTTTATATTGTTTTTGAATTGTTTGTTCAGTGCAGCCTCTGGATATACTGACTCAACAATAAAGAAGTGAAAATAAATGTCAGATTTATTCCTGTCTAACAAGCCAATCACATTTCTAGTAGTAGTACAACTTCATTTATCGTATTCAAGATCATTTAGCTCAAGAGGCCTGGTGGTGTAGTGGTTAGCACTGTTGCCTCACAGTGAGAAGGTATCTGGTTCAAGCACACTTTTTTTTTTAAATTGGCTTACCCAATTGGCAGATTTTTTTACTTGATACAAGATAATTTGATTATATTTAAGAATATTTGTCTTTTTTCAAGTAGGGTTGTTTTTGCAGTGCATGGATTAGTTTCTCTTGTGAATGTTTCATTATTGTTATTTGTTCAGTTTGCAGCTGATGTTACTTTACATCCTATAGTGCACTCACCGCTCAAGTGTAAAATTGCATCTTACAGCTATCCAACAGGATATGCAGAGTAGCCATCATGTGCGTAGTGCATGGTTATTGGCGCTCTGTACCTTGATTAGTTTTGTTCTCTCTTTCCACAGTATCAACACACGCCAACTAGGGTTTGTTTAAGGTTAGGATTGCTTGTGGTAATGTTTTATAAAAAGGCAAACATTAATAGCAGGTCTGACAGGGTGAAAACTCTGGTCTCTTGCATGAAGTCTGATGTGCTACATGTCCATCCACCACTCCAACCTCCACACCCTTACTTTCTACCTCGCAACATAAAGGACACACTGCTATCTGCTTTGGCACTGAATGTTGGCATTAGACACAAATCATGAGGTGTGGAATCTTCCAGTATGGACCAGAGTCCTAGGGATACAGGGTTGAGTATCAGGGAAGAAATAGGTTAACACAGTAGGAATGAGTACTATGTACACGAACAGATTCTACTTCTTCTTTCACTGTTTAATCACGGAAAAAGTATTACTGGATTTGCTGGTAGCAAACCCAATTACTAATGTTGCTTTTAACTTTTATCTTTTAACTCTTGATGTTGTCTTTTGCTACATCTGTGTCATGTTTGTTTACAGTGGCAAAGAGAGTGGAACCGATGTTCACTTTTAACTGGCTCAGTTTTATCAAAGCTGACACAAACTGGAGGGTACAGTGAGATGGAGAGTAAGATGGGAGGCCAGAGGCAGCCAGAGCCCTCACAAATAATACCAGAATAATGAACATGCTGAGTAAATCAGAGAGGCCACGCTGGCAGACATCTCTGCAACCTGATTTAAGATTCACCATTTCCAACACATTAGCTGGAACATGAAGCATGTTGCAATTCAAACACATCTAATTTGTTTTGAAAGACGATATCTCAGGTTTCCAAAAGAACATTTTGGATGTTTTAGTAAAAAAAGGCTCAACCGCTTTAAGAAATGACTTGCACATGGGTCAAACATGGATAAAAATGTAGGTATAACACAACAACAATAATTGTTTCAGCAAAGCTGCAAGAATACTGTATTTCAACTACATTTTTTTGTCTGATCTTACCTTTCCACAGCTCTGTACCTATGAGAAATGACACCGTTGGTCATTTATTCAAACATGTAAAACAACCTATGTTTACATTTTCCTGACATGCGACAGCTTGTGACCATGCAAATAATGACTGACTGTTATGGTGTTATAGAACCTACTCGTACGCCTAAGGCTATATTCAGACCAAATCAGGCGCAGGGATGTGCGGCGGTGTGGGAGTGTCACTACATGGCCATGCTGATTGTAGCACAAGTAGAAATACTAATCAGCAATCCCAGCTTGAAGAGCGATACAACGCCAAGCGACTGCACGACGATTAACATCTTTGTGCCCCATCATGGCAGGGTTGTACAGCTCCAGAAAGGTCATCACAGCGGCGATCGAGCAGTCTCTCTTCCATCTTCACAGTTGCTCGGTAAAAAGCGGAACATGTTAAACAAGGTTCTTTTTCACCTAGGCGACTTCCGGTCTGATCACCAGCGTGATTGGCCACCGCAGCGTAATGTTAGTTGTGGTTCTCCAAAAGCTGATTCTTTTTTTTCGGCATTCCCTGCAGTCTCCACCGCCTCAGCCTAAATACACTACCCATGTTCAAATGAATGGGAGGACTGGAATTTCCGCCGCAGTGCCTGATTTGGTCTGAATACAGCCTACCAGTCAACATCCGTAACCATGAATACAATCTTTCCTTATCCTTATCTTGTTTCCTTAACCAAGTAAGTTGAGTGCCTAAACATAACCAAACTATCACACTGGGTGGCTGGGGTGACCAGAGAATGAACCCATAAGCATGACCAGGAAGCAAGGTACAGAAGTGTCAGTCTTTTACTTCTTGACTGTTTGGCACAAGTTACAAACTCAAGCGAACAGGTCCGATGAGGAACAGGCAAACAGGCGGTCCTAGGAACAGACGGGGTCATACACAGGTAAGCTAACGAAAGATACTGAATACTGCTAGTACGTAACACTCTGTGGAGCTAAGACGAACTGGGACAGGAGCCAGGAATCCCACAGGTGTTTATACCCGAGCTCAGGCTGAGTGGCTGATTGCTGATGGCTCACAGGTGATCCCACAGGGCTGGCGGGAAACGGGCAAGGACCGGGAAGCAGACACTAGGGGACACAATAGACAGGGTTAGTAGTGATGAAACAGGGAGCAGAGGTCAGGGCCCCGAGCCGGGCGTTACACAAACCTTAAAAGAAAACTGCAGTTAATTACAACTTTGGTTTTATTTTCGTTGCTCGGGCAAGTGGTTCTATCAGTTATGATAACAATGTACTTAATGATGTAATTGCTGATATCTTGGAACACAGCGACATTGCTAAAATAGGTCCAACAGAGCCAAAAAGCCATGAGAAGTAAGACAATCAGACAGGTTCTAATCAAGCTGCAGTGTTGCTAGATTAACTTAGTTTGGTTGATATGTTAGTTACCAGGATGCTGAATGTACACCTGACCAAGTGATGGCAATTCTATGGTGCTACAGTATATACCACTAACCAAGTTGCAACTTTATTACTGCATGACCTCTCAGTGCTCTGGAAAGGCAGAGTGTCACAAAAGACAATTTTACAATTTGTTGGCCAAAACCAAGTTGATCTCATAAATGGCAGTTCTTAACTTAAAAGTATAACATATTATCACACACCTATTAGAGAAATGTTTTCTGACAGTGACTACTACAGTGACTGTCTATTGGAAGGCAAAATTCTTGAAAGACTTTTCCAGTCTTTGAAAAATGAAGAACGCTCTGAAACCGTTTTTATGTTAACAAGATGAAATATAAACAGACAACATAAAAATGTATAATGTCCCTTATTAATTCAGTAATCTGGTGAAAAAACCCTTTTGGAAGGTTAGGAAGGAAAACGATAATGAACATGGATATTACAGTGATTATGTTGCTACAAAGCCATGTTGGTATGTGTGTGTATCTCTGTACAGATGTAAATTCACATCCTGTTGAATGAGGACATTTTGGTTGTAAGGACACTTGTGAGTGAAGGTGAAGATTGAAGTACAAGGATGGATGTGTGTGTGTATGCAACAACGTGTCTGCCCTATGCACACACTCTTACATCTTTGTCATTATTGTAGATGGTTGCTTTTTGTGTGTGATCTTATGGAGCTCTGCCACGTGAAAGGCCACGGGTTATCCATGGCTACAGAGAGCCATCAGACAGATGCTCATATAAAAAGGTGTAACAATACATAAACCCTTCTTCACCCTTCACTCTCTCCACAGCTCCCTCTCCCACTTTATCCATCCCCTCATTTCATTCTTACTTTAACACTGAGTCTGCTTGACTGACCTTCTGTCTGAGACGGTTTGTTAACATGTAGAATGAGAAACTGTAATTTAGTCAATATTTAGGTCCACCTTATCTGTTGATGCAACAACTTAAAGGGGTACTCCAGCATTTTAGTGTTGCACTTCCATAGAAATGGGGGACTTGCGAGACAGAATTGTCGAGACCTAAATAGAGGTGGAAAATCAGGAGTCATTTTTAGAACAGTCATACAGCTTTTTTTAGATGATACTGACAAACTATCTATTTTGTCATTTAGGTATGATGGCTAGTTGTGTTTTGAGCATCTAAAATAAGCCATTGTTTTTGTCACAGACATTAGTTGGTTTATACAGTAACAGTATTGCATTTCCTTGCCTTTGTCTTTGAATAAAAGCAGGAGCATAACCATTATCTGAAACTAAAAAATAACAACCGGTTTCCTTGTATTAATCAATTATTTCAAGACTGCCTTTTTAGGCTCAGGAAGCTGATTATCCACTTAAAATCAATATAGAAGCAGAGCTAATGCATTTTATTTTTTGCAACATGATTCATTCATATTCACTCACACAGTTGGATAGAAAAGCATATTACCCTTGCTTTCTTTTTTCCTGCTCGTGTAAGACATACACTGCACTGTAAAATTTGAACTGATGTATACAATATAGAATTTGTTTATGTCATCCAGCCACTTGTACATTCCTCTCAAAGTCCTGAGCATCTTCCTCCGATTTGCATTGTTGTTTTTCTCTAATGCTCTTAGCCCCCCCCCGCATTCTATTAGTATTCTCTTCTCTACATGTATGTACTGTAATTGCCTGTCTTACCTCTCCATCCTCACATGCTGTAATGTATGCTATACATTACCCCTACTGAGTCAGTCAAGCTTCTTGCTCCTGGTTGACTTATAATACAGCTTGTGGAAACAATTACATTGACCATATTGTGAGATCCAGACAATACTTATGTGGATTTAGAAAACACTTAAGACATTAACTACAAACGCAAATGTGCATTAACACTAAGTGGCGTCATAGAGTAACATTATCCAGTCCTGCAGCCCTCACCCCACTAAAGCTCTTCAAGTTAATTTTTTCAGTGGATCATGGTTAATGTCCTCCAGCACATAGGATTTGAGAGAAGCAATGACTGTGAGCCAAATCTCTTTCAGCTTTAATTTGAGGCTGTTTACATTCACATCAGATGATCTGTGAATCCTACACTGTTCAGCTAATAAAGACATTGAAACACCTCTAAAGCTTTCAACTTTAAGTGTGTTTAGGGGTCAGCACATAAACCTAATTTAACCTTAATTTCAAATCCAATGTGCTGCAGTGTAGTACCAAAAAATGGAAAACATCACTGTCTAAACCATAGACTGTATATAAAGATGGATGACATGACAGCTCCCCAAAAGTGAACCCAAAACATCTGAAACATTGCACCCTGGTGGCTGGCTGCAGTATAGGTCATAAACCCTGTACCTCCATGTTAGCGGATGGGACATGGGCCAAACTCAAATCAAAGTACACATCAAATAAAAATTTCTCAAAGATGGTTTCTGTCATTTTAGGTAGTTCTTATCACGCTGATTCTTGTTCAGTGTTAATTTTTCTGATAAGTTTGGTTTAAATTAGTTATTTGTAGCTATAAAAAGGGGTGTGACGTCATGATTGACAGTTGGTGGTGTATGGGCGGGAACATCGCGTATCACTACTGCGCAGACTTGGCTCCAAATGACGTCACCAGCGCAAGATGGCAGCTCCTGTATCCGGGACATTTTTGCTTCATTTTTGTAGAGTAGGAAGAAGTGGAGACGTGTTGTCTATCTTTATATACAGTTTATGGTCTAAACACATATGGACTGCACTGTATAATCTTCAATGGTGATTTATACATGCATTAACTACCCACACTGAAAGCTGATTGGCTTGTATTTTATTCCTCAAATTAGTTTAATCAACTCCTTTGTGACAGACTGAACAATGAATCAACATTATACGCTCCACAAAGGAAGGATTTCTTGCAGGGCTATTGTGCCACATTATGTTGAATGTTGTCCTGTTATTTTATGCATTCTTTGTACAGGGTTACCACACATTTTTAACCAATGAATTTTCAAAACCTTTTCATAACTTTTCCATAATATTTTACCTAATTTCCATGACTTTCAGTAGTTTAAAATAGCTAGGCCTGTATAGCAATCATAGGGTGCAATAATGAGGCTCTAACTCTAGTGCTATGCCTTAAGACAGGTATTGTACCAAAAATGTATCACGGAATATTATGGCAACCATACTCTTATTTTCACTAAGTGATTCTAACTAAGTGAATGTCAGCATTTGCTGCATTTATCAATTTAAAAGTAATAATGCATAAAAGTTTTAAATTGCAAATTAAATTGTGCCAGAGCCACAAACATGGTGACAAAGCGTTGATAAGACTGACGCAGCTGTACAGACTTTTGTAGGTTGGTTTACAGAAATAAAACTTTTAAATTGGCATATATTTGATCGGCCAGAAAAGGTTAACTTAACTGCTTCTAACAACCGCTACTGCAACGTTGATGGGGCAGATGTGACAGTCTGTTTTGCTAAAACAACAACCCCTCCCAATCAGAAAACGGCTAACTTGAACATAACTGATTAAAGACCTTCTAATTACATCAGATAAAGGACTTGTCTCTGTACTTGTCCTGTTAGATCTTAGTGCTGCATTCGATACCATTGACCATCACATTCTATTACAGAGACTAGAACATTTAATTGGCATTAAAGGTGTCGCACTAAGCTGGTTAAAGTCCTATTTATCAGATCGATATCAGTTTGTACATGTTAATGATGAATCCTCTATGCACACCAAAGTTAGTCACGGTGTTCCACAAAGTTCTGTGCTTGGACCAATTCTGTTCACCTTATATATGCTTCCTTTAGGCAACATTATTAGGAAGCACTCCATAAATTTTCATTGTTATGCAGATGATACCCAATTATATTTATCGATCAAGCCAGATGAAACCAATCAATTAGTTAAACTTCAAGCATGCCTGAAGGACATAAAAACCTGCATGACCTGCAATTTTCTGATGTTAAACTCAGAAAAAACTGAAGTTAAATTAATTATTAATATTACTGTTATAATATTGCTATTATTTTTATTAATGTTAACATAAATACCACTACCATTACTTTACATCTGTATGTAGAATTGTACTGTGCTGTACTACTGTATGTTCTCTTTCCTCCTGCTCTCTCTCTCTCTCTCTCTCTCTCTCAACCCAAACGGTCGAGACAGATGACCGCCCACCCAGAACCTGCTCAAGGTTTCTGCCTTGCCTGTCTCTATTAATATATAAAGTTGGTCTAGACCTGCTCTGTATGAAACAGCTCCCTGAGATAACTTTGTTATAATATGGCGCTATATAAATAAAATTGAATTGAACTGAATTACGGTGCTTGCTGGTTGCTAGCAATGCTGTGGTCAAAGTACATTAAGGGTTAGTGTGCTGCTGCTATATGTATAAATACAGTATATTTTGAGCTATATGCCTTTGAGATGTGGACCTGCTTCCACTCTGTGCATGCAAACACCCAGTATACAATCACGGGTGAATTCACAAAGAATGGATTGCGGCCCCTGATAGCATCATGAATTGCGCATAATTTGCAAGCGCTATCTGCCCCGTCTCAAAGTCCGATTCACAAAAGATATTGCGCTTATGATATCACAGCGCAAACACAATTACCCATGTGGTAAAGTAGGCTATAAATGGTGGCTTTGCACCAAGAACACAGTAGGCAGGACAATGGCAGAGAGGAGGAGAAAAGTGACATTTTCAGACCGCAAGCTGCAATCAAAAAGTGATATTCTCCTTCAAAATAGCCGCTCATGAGCATGCCTGGGCCTGGCATGCCGATGGCTTCTCCTGGCTACAATCACTGCTGCCATGATCACTGGAAAGTCTGGGTGTGACACCCCTTATATGAATGAAAACAAATTAATGAATAAATGCGCTTCAGTTACCACCAACTCTATAAAGATGCTAATAATTTTCACTCTGTGTGTGGCTATTAGCACTAGTGTTGGTGAATTGGACTTTTTTTGCAATGAGGCTTATTTGCATAGAAAGGGGACAGTTTTGCACCAAATGTCTGCATATTCTGCTAATTTAAACATGTGCAAATTGCACCGGAGCACCAAGACGCTATTTGCTTGGCAGCGCAGTTAGGGGTGCATTTCACCCTTTGTGGGCACTTTGAGAATTACACGTTTTTTTTGTGTTATTTGTGCAGGTTTAGCAGCTGCAAAAGCTGTGCAATCCTTTTGTAAATTCGCCAATCAGTTGCCAGTTTATTAGGCACACCTGGCTAAAATCAACGCATACTAATGCAACAGTTCTGCAATAAGTCCTCCCTTCATGATGGTTATAAGGTTCAGATTTTGTTGAAACTTTTTTAGAGAGGTGTCAATTCAACTGTATGATCATTTTTGCTGAACTGTACAGAGAGGCGTTTCTGTTTTTTTATCCTACCCTCATTGATATAAAGGGGGTCAGTTTTGAAAGTATCAAAATGTTCAAAACTTGTTGTATAGACCCATTTTATCACAGATAACAAAGCACAGCAAACCTCAGTGGCAAATACATTGCATTTCCTATTGTTGCTTCACAATAAAAGCCTCCCAGTAGTTCCCCATTAGAAAGCTTTTGATCTGATTTGGCTTTAGGAGACCAATCAGTAAACAATGAGGTTTCTACTATATGTATTAGATGAAAGAGAGAACAGGAATGTTGAAGTGGACCAAAACTCTAAACCAGACATTAGTTACAAGCTACAAAAGTACTGAAAGCTTAGACATAAGGAGACTTTTAAAAAATTGTGCAATGTCGCCAGTCAGCATCATGACATCAGTTTAGCGTAAGGTAGTGTTGGTTGAGGAAGAACACCGTCACAGGTTGGCGCAGCAACCGAGACGGTTGACAATATTGCGTATTAGGCCAATAGAGTCCTCTCTCTCACTCTCTCACTCAGTCATACACCTACACACACATTTCCTTCTGGGGCTGATGACAGTCCTCAGCACCCAGCAGCGTCCCTCCTGCTGTGATGCAAGTAATTAGATGCCCTTCCCAAGGTCAGGGCTGTTACAGTGAAACATGACAAACAACTGCCAGTGTTGAAACACCAGTCAGTAGATCTTACAACATTATAGGAGTTTTCAGGGATTAGACTGTGGTCTGTGGGGGCTGCACCATTACTGTACGTTGCTCCAGCAGATAGAGTTATACTATACTACAAAACTTCATTGTTCTAAAAACCTAGCCTAGCATCAGACAAAGTTAAGAGGCAAACACTTGCTCACTTAGTTCTTCTTTCGCCCCCCTCAACTCGATTGACAATGTGTGTCTATCTGGCGCTTTGCTTGTATGCACACATCAATCACCTTATTATGTGCTGGAGCAGCACTGAGTGGGTGGGGAGGGGTGACTGTCAGTCATTTCAAGCTACAAAACAATCTTAATTCCTCCTATACCATCTATTTATTTACACTGAGTTGTCTTTCCACTGTTATATCTGGCAAAGTAGAATACTGTAGTTCTCCTTGGGGAAACGCTGCCTGAGTTGGGGCTAATGGTCTCACTACAGCCCTTCCACACACTGACTAATGACCCCGGCTCCATTGCTGGGGCTGGTAATTACTTAATTGCACCTCAACTAGCTGTTAAGTGAAAGCATATAGTAATTGCGCTTCAGAAATGTAACGTGTGCCAAGGTGCTCTGCGCTCTGCTTTGCATGTGAACTGTATTTCAGTCAGGATGCCACAACGTCTGCCTCAGTCGTGTTTTTTTCTCAATATTCCTCTCTGTCCCTCCATTCAGTCACCTCTCTCTTCCCCCATGCCGATGCATTTCATTGCCATTCTCCTTGCATCCACCAGATGCCCTCAGACTTTTCATCCTTTATTCCAGATCCTGCCATCTCCCCTGCAATCACCTCATTCCCCTCACCTGAGCGTCCCCGCCCATCTCCCCACCTGCACCTCATTCCTCTTCAGCCACATCCACCTGTCCACCAGATGCCCCCAGATTTTTTCACCAGACTCCCTTGTTCTCCTGCTCACCTGTTCTAACTTCCCTCATCATTCAAACATTACATATACCAGCCCAGATGCTTTGTTCCTTTGTCAGTTTGACCAAGTTGCTACGTTTCTGTCTTGCCTTGTGCTTTGGCTTTCACGCTTATGTCACCCGAACCTGAGCATGCCTGCCTGTTATCTGTCTGTCTGTCTGTCTGTCTGCCTGCCTACTTCGATGTAAATCACTGAAGCCACCCTGCTGCGTCTGCATTTGGGTCCAATCCTGCATTTCCTGAGCCGAGACACAGTATATCCTGAGACAAAATCATTTATTTAACTGTTAATTCATGAAGAGGCTAGAATTCTGACTAGTGACTATTACATGTATCCAGCCTGAACAAACACACATCTTCATGTTCAAGACTTAGTTTGCATGTAAGATATGTGTTGTTGTTGAAAGGGTGCGTCGCAAGGATGCTAATGAAGAGTCACTGTAGATAAGTCAGGGACAAAGATACTCTGGACGTAGTCTCATTGGTTGCTTTAAACCTTAGTGGTTGGAACCAAGTACCACAGAATTTGAACATAGTTCTAAACTACTAGCTAGTTTGTCAAACTGACGTCCCTGCCCTCTAAAAGTCTGATTTAGCTTGCTAGCTAGCCTGCTGTCTTTCGAACGACAATCATGACGTTGCATGCTTTGATTGAATTTTCACCACAATCCTTCTTTCATTTCATTTGATATTTGATAGTTAGCAAACTTGTCTATGTCTATGGTTCTTTGGCTCATTGGATAGTTTTATCTAACCTTATTAAGCTTGCGCTGATTATGCACTCATCCTTTTTTCCTAGCTGCTTTAAAGCCTCAGCATGCTTAAAACAAAGTATCGTCTAACAGCATTTGAAACCCCGTTTCTGACTTCAGACTCTGACAATCCGAAATCCTGCAATCTAGCAAAAAAGGGTCAATGCTGGTTGAAAATGTTTTTACTTGAGCAAAAAATTCAGAGTATCCCGGGGCTTTATGAACGTACAGAGACTACGGGAAAAAGGGAAGAGATTGGAGGGAATAGTGTATGGTAGCTAGCTAACAGCTAACATACAGTTGGCACATTGGCTGTTTGGGGAGAATAAACACAAATGGTCCAGCGGTCAAATATGCGTGGATTATGCAAGTTGAATATTTCCTTGGCTTTCTGTCTGAACACACCTATACAGGTTTCGGAAGTTTTAAGTAACTTAAACATACAAACTAACATACATTTACATGTAGTAACCTAGAAATCAGCAGAGGCTTCTGTCGAATTAGCTTAGCATTTAGTTAGCCAGTGACATAACATTAAAGGCTGTAATTCTCCTTCAAGTATGGCCATTCAGAATAAGTAAAAACACTTTTGTCTTTAGGCGTTCCTTTCAAGCATTATGAACCCTTTATTCACACCACACCCACTTGGTGAGGGGGTTAAGTTACTTTAGGCATATTTAAGACATGCGTAAAGTAACTTACAAAGGCTGATTACTATCAGTGTGTCAATATGTAAGTGATCCATGTTCCATCTATGATGAAACCATGTAAATTTTGCTGTTCTACTGTGACCACAGTTCACTTGATGATTCACTCCTCTGCCCTGGGAGGAAGGCTCAGAGTGGCCAGCAGGATGATAAGCTAATACTTGCTGACATATTGGAGCATTTGCAGGTCATTTTCATTCAACCTCAAGGAGCAGGCTGCAGCTGTTAAGACCATGTATTAAAATTCTGTGCTGCTCCGAGTGCTTACTGACACGATTATTCCACATAAAGAGGAAATGGCCTCATAAACTAACTTTATTTCAGGGTCCATAAAACTGCTGTCCTGTGGGACTGTGTCTGATGAGCAGCGCAGTTAACTTAAGGAGCAGCCAGGTGCACCTTGAACTGTCTCGGCCATCAGTAGAGCAGCCCTGGGCTCACAGATGGGCCAATAAATTTACCCAACACAGCTGACCCTTTCGGCTGCATCGATCCCTGTGTTCATCACTTGGAGGCTGTGGCTGTGTTAGCCCCAATGCTGTAGTTTAATTAGCTGCTAATGATGGCTGTTGAACCAGTGCTAACCTGCGGACCAGGTTAAAGGCCTGAAGCCTGAACACCTTGTCCTTATACTTTTCACTTTCTGTTACTGCAATACAACATTCTTCACTGGGTTTCTGTCTTGTTTTTGGTCAGTTGTACTGTATTTAGCCATTTTCCATTGGATTGCAAGGCAATAAAATAACTTACACAGCGACAGGTAGCTAGTTAGCATGTTTCTGAGCATGAATGAGTGCACCTCAAGACAGTTGATGTTGTCTGCTTCTGGTGTTCATTCAGTCTCTTGATAAAGGTCCTTGCTTTTTCAGCAATGTAGTGTTCCCCATAGCTAATGCATGTAATGTCATACACCACCCCAGTCTCAGTTATGATTTTCAAAATTATTTTTCCATTATGTGTGTGTGATATTAAAACTTGTGTTTGGGGGCATGTTTGCCTTGATTAACAGGTAACTCATTCCCTCACACTCAGATATGGTCATAGCCACTTGCTCATCCCACCTTAGTCCCACCCATCTTGTTGCAGAAATTTGGATTTTCTGCTTCTGAAAAGATGGTGTTGAGAAACAGAGATGTGCATGGACTCTTTAAAGAGCAGGTGTGAAAGTGTATAAGGCCACCTTTCTGTGAAAGGTGAGGACTCATTTTTGCCTTAAGGTCACTTCAAAACGGCACATAAGCTAACCAGATGGTCAGTTTGACTACTCAGGTGCCCCTCTGTTAGGGCAAAATGAAACATGGAGGTTTGCCCTATATGGCAAAGACATACCTAGGATAAATAAAGGTTTAAAAAAAAAGGGCTCTTCTGCATCCTGCCTTTCATACTGTGCACGCCAATGAAGAGTGCTAAACTAGAAAGACATGTTGAAAGTTACATCATGGAAATGCCTTCCCACTTTTCTACATTTATGTTTTGCAAACATACAGTTATAAGACAAATTGCAGAGTATGAAATGTGTAGCCAATGATTTAAGAGGAAACACTGAATTAAAGCTGCACTAATCAATATTTTTATATTAACAACTGAAAAATTACTGGAAAAAACTTGCAGTCTTAGAGGTGTTGCTCATAATGACGAACCCACAGCGAATTTGCACCAAATTCCACAGTTCCCCTCAGCTCTATGAAGTGTTTTAG
Organism: Maccullochella peelii; assembly: GCA_002120245.1. Lineage (NCBI taxonomy): Eukaryota > Metazoa > Chordata > Actinopteri > Centrarchiformes > Percichthyidae > Maccullochella > Maccullochella peelii. The sequence goes on from LKNJ01001960.1 coordinate 66,329, forward strand.
CATTTTTCAGCTCATTGTTTTGGTTTTCAAGCCTACAACTTTAACGTTTTCATTTAATGCTAATGTTGCTCTGTGTCTGCTGGATGTAAAAATAGGCAACATTGCTAACATGTTCATCATATCAACTTTATATGGTGAACATACTGTATGCCAGTGTTATATTTACAGCTTCTTGAGCTGCCCCCAAGTGGCCAAAATCCATTAATGAAGGTTTAACCAAAGTAAGTGAAAGAGACAAACAATAGGTCTGTACCAGTGGGTCACTATAGTAACTGCATTATTTATGGACTGACGAATTGGAAAAATTAAAAGCTCTCCTCAACACAAAATTGTTTATGAGAAGTGATTACCCTTGAGATACAAAAACTGAAAATGAAGATAGTGCTTTACCCATGAGTAACTGATCCACTCAAACATCCTGGTCTTTATTGAAAAACATTAATTCTGACTGAGGAAGTATTTTTGAATAGCCTTAAAAGGTGTATTGGCTAAATGTCAAACTAAAAGCTTTCATTGTTACTACACTCTGATACCCATCCATGATTCAACATGGAACATGGAAGACCATGACATGGGGTTGGTGTTAGATATAATGCTGAGTCAGATACCACAGCGTCACTCAAGTCCTAATGGTCACAATCTAGAGCTTCCTATTTTTTTATCTTTATTTTAAATTTCTTTCTTTTCCAGTCAGTTCACGCAGTTTTATAGCTATAATACAAAAAGAAACATTCTGGTACTATCATCAGTACTGTGTTGATGCTGTAGGTGTTTGGCTCAGTACAGTAAAAATGCCCTCTCAAGTATTATTGTTACAGTAAACTGGAGCCTGAATGCTCTGGTATCTCTTCCCACCCACCCACACATTCTTCCCTACATAAGCCTCCGCTCAGAATTGCAGCACTTTTTGTGATTTATGAGCAAATTGCGCTGCAGTCTACCTTCTGAATTTACGCTGATAGCTCTTGGGACCGATTCAATTCAGGTTGGGGAGGGGAAAAAAAGCCCTGGATACTGCTTTCCCATTACATGGTAAATCTCCTGAGAATGAGACAGAAGCGTGCGAGTCAGCAGAAACTCAGCTCTTCTAAAAGCAGCAATTTATATGCACATGGTCTCTGTATCATAGAGTAATAGAAAAGCTGATTAAGTGACTTTTTCACTTTTAATTGCCACTTGAATAGGCCTATATGCCTAAAGGGCCTACTGTGCATGTGCCAGTGTTTTTCTGACCATATGGAGGGGCATCACTTTGATAATATGGATATATAGAGTATCTGCGTTTCCCTGTGGAGTAAGAATGTAATGGGAAACCTGCAGCTAAAACAGAATAATTGTGTTGTAAGTGGTGAAGCTGAAAAAGATTCCAAAGTTAACTTCCTCTCTAGATGAAATTCTCGGTGCAGAGACAACTTCTACCTTCTAAAACACAAAGGGGATAGTTTGGGATAATCCAAATGTGTCAATTATTCCCCTGGCCTGGTATTTGGTTTACTGGATACCAGTCAACTACTAATGATGTTCAATAACAACAAAACCGTTCAGTCCCATGGTGTACCTGTGCTGAAGGTTAAGCTTCACTACACTGAAGCAATAGCTTAGTTGAAAGGAATAATTAATCAAAAATGATATTTTTTTGAATGACTCACAATCCATTGCCCAATGTGTTTGTACTCAATCAAAAAGTTGGTACTCACATTTTTCATGGTAAACTGAGCTTCCTATAGTGCGAGCTACCTATAAACAGCAAAACAATAAAGCAATATGTGTTAAAAGTACTGTATTCATGCTGCTGTGTCCAAGTCTCAGGTATCCACTTAAATGCTCATTATAGTAAAAAACACAAAAAAACTCTCATTCTCAGATTCTCTCTCCTGGCACTACAAGGCAGAGGGTAATCCACGAATGACCATCAGTGAGGAAATAACAGCACTTTGTGACTGGTAGTGGGCAGAAGCAGTCTGTGGGAAAAAGAACCCAACAACATTTTGAAGTATGCAAAGATATTGATATCAGCCTGCAACAATGTTGAAATGTTTAGGTTACTTGCGTAACGCCAGTTCTCTGAGGAGCATGCATGAGATGTCTCACCAAGGGATACGGTGATTATGCAAGTAACCTAAAGTAATGACGACCTGCAACAATGTTGAAAACTAGAATGAAAGTTATGATGTGATCCATTGTTGCCATAGCTGCTATCTGCATTAAAATAATTGACCAATCAGTCAGGACATGTTTAGCCTAGCTTAGCATAAAGACTTGAAGCAGAGGGAACCAGCTAGCCAGGCTTGGTCCAATGTTGAAAAGGACACCTAGCAACACCTCTAAAGTTGTCTTGTTTACACAGTGTACTGTGTAGTGTAGTGTGAGTCTGTGCAGCAATTGAGGTCTTGTAGTTGGCATCGCAGCCTGCCATACCGGCAGCAAACACCATGCTATTCTTCGTTCTGCTAGCATGGAAAATGTCCACTATACCAGACATACTGTATGTTATGTTAAAAAAACTGCACAAATAAGTACCAAACCCAGAGTTCTTTCTATAAACGCCACAGAGATTTATGCCTATCTGCAATTAAAAACAAATGGGGGCTGTTGTTGTGGTTAAACTTGAGCCCGCAGAGTTCACAAGGCTTTGCAGTGTATAATGTTAAATTACAACTTTAATGTTTTGAGTTCATTTGAGTATTTTAAGTTTACAGTGGAAATGGCAGGTGAATTTGTTAAATGGTGTAGTAAAAATAGTAAGTGGTCCTGCAGTGTCACCATCTAGATGGTGACACTGCAGGACCTTGATAGCATGAGTTGCAAGATATGGTAAGTCGAGAAATCGTTAAAGCAGGTAACTGCCCCTAAAACAACATTTCTGTTTATGTAAGGGTGAAATAAGATACAACCTGTTCATTAATGAGATTTAAAGCTGTAGTAGGTGCATTTTGCCAAAATTCGGACAGAGCCACGCTAGTTAGCTTCCAGTCTTTATGTTAAGCTAAGCTAACAACATCTGACTTTTTGAGATTGATATTAATCCTCTAAGAAAGCAAATAAGTGTATTTCCCCAGATGCTGAACTATTCCTTCATGTCCTTCGATCAGTTCAAAACAGTTTTCACAGCATCACTGTATCACACAGTGAAAAGTTTGCACTTGTTTTCGCTTTACTTGGCTTGTTGCCTTCTGTGAAAGGTTTGCTGAGTCTGCAGTACCACAGTGTGAAGGATTATACTGCACAGCAAAAGATCAGGCAGCTTTGTTCAGAGCACAATAAATGGCATGTCTTTAAGCAGGAGTTTGTCCTCAATGATATTCGCCTGCAGCACTAAAATGTAATATAAGACAGAATCCCACTTTGGGCACATTCAAAGCAAAACTGTAACTCAACACATAAAGTGATATTTTTGCCAAAGGCCTCTCTGCTCTGTTTTTAAGCTTGGAAATAAACAACTGCCATCCTAATTTCATCTCGCCTCTCATATGTGCCCTTCAGCCCTCACCGTGTTGAGACAAATCTCAGCATATGTGCTTCTGTTGCTTTTCATTCATGTAGCCAAGAGCAAAGCCAGGGAAGAGAAGAGGCTTCTTTATAAAAGCACAATCTGCTTTGTTTGTCTTTAAACTCTATGTTATTCCAGTTTATTTTTGAAAAACAAAAGCTACAAACAAATTTCTCACATTGCATTTTCTACTTTTATAGGCTTGGACAACATTTCAAAGACATTATGAATTCAGTCAATTTGACATCTAGACTGTTTCTAGACTGACTATCAGGCCATGAAGGAATCCTTTCACATTTTTTATAATAATTGTATTCACTTTGTTGTCGCAGATCTGTACTGTAAATGTGAAGCTGGATCCAGCTGCCGGTTAGTTTAGCTTAGCATAAACACTGGACAAAGGGGGAAACAAGTAGCCTGGCTCTGTCTGATTGTAACAAAATCCACCTACCAGCACCTCTAAAGCGCACTAATAAACAAGTTATAAGTCATTTGTTTAATTTGTGAAAGTGTAAAAGCAACAATTGTACAGGGGTTATGTGCCAGATTATAGGCCTATCTCAATACAGAGTATGTAAATTCAGACTTGCAGTTCAAACTTAACAAATTTAACTCTGGAGTCCAAACTCCTGAGGACAGGAAGACACAATACATGCAATCAGCAATTCAACAGCAGCTTGGTTGTGTTGAATATACTGTCACTGTACAACTGTACTGTGACAAAGTAATCTCCATTCAAAGGCCAATAACAGGCTTTTTCGGAAGAAGAAAAAAAGAATAGCTGTTTTGGGAATTTCAACCATGTTGAGTGTGAAATGCAGTCAACAGATACACCTGTTATCTTCACTTTAATATAAAACCAAATATAATATACCCCACACTGCCTCTGTTCATTTTCAAAATTATTCTCAATAACTGGTGGAGCAAAAACACTTCTGGTGATTTGGACTGTACTTGGCTAGAACAGTACTTGGTCCATTACTGACGACGATATACAAGTCAACGAGAACACAAGTACAGACAAAAACGCAGATTGAGAAAGACCTTGTTTCTTGGCCAGGAGCAGTAACTTCCTGGAGTTTCGCTTGTTGCTTGGCAACTGCCCCACACCACGAAATAGACAAGCACATACCACCCCCAACCCAAAAAAACCCCCAAAAAACCACACACAATTTGTCGTTTTTACACTTTGGTATTTGTATGGATTAAACAAACGCGATATAACATGTTAATAAGTGAACTTTAGAGGTGCTGGTAGGTGGATTTTGTTGCCTGACAGAGCCAGGCAAGCTGTTTTATGCTAAGCTAAGCTACCCAGCTTGCTGTCTGTAGCTACATATCTACCCTACAGACATTTGAGATCTTCCTTTAGCATTTTGGGAAATACTCTTCATTTTCATGCCAAAGTATTCATTTCAGTTGAACGAGGCCCACTTAGATAAGAAAGATGTTGGTGAGCAGTGTGCTGTCAGCAGCAGCCCCCCCCCCCCAACCACCCCTGGAGAATTCTGGCTGGCCTGAGCAGCATGCCGGGCACAGAGAGCTGTCATCTGATTTTTAATTGCATCCGCAGTGGCTATAATCAGATCTTATTGGAATGCGCCCATGCAAAGCCAGCAGCCGTGATTTAGAGCCCGACAATGACGGCCAGACATCGATTCCATAACCTTTCGTAAATTATCCAGGCAACAGAGAGGATTGTGTCTCTCGCTCTCACTCTGTCTCCCTCTTATCAGTTGTCACTGTAATGAGCAGCAGGATTTGGGGGGTGGAAGGGACACCCTGTGAGAGTCCAGCCGTGGGCACGGAGCTGGGATGAACTGCAATTGATTAGCTGTGCGGCCATCTCAGACAGCTCAGTCGCAGCGCGGGCCGTGCTTTGATGCTGGATGACAGCAAAGTAAATGTCTGCCGAGATAATGAGGTGGCCTCGGCACGCCCTACGTGTCAGTACTCCACCAATCAATGCGCATGTGTAAACAGCCGATAAAATTGGCCTTGCGTGAGTGTGCATGCATGTGTATGTGGCATATTTTAAACTGATGCCAAAAGAAACAGGACAATTCACAGTGGCCTTTGTACCAGTGGGGAGAGAGGCCTCTTCAGATGGTCTGGAAAGAGATAGGCGAGGCTGGTGGGCACCTGGAGGTTAGAGAAACAGGCTTATGAGTTTAGCTTCCAGATCAACTGAAAAAACTATCCTTACAGGGACCGTTGAGTCATCCTTAAAGTAATAATCTGCAACTATTTCATAGAAATGACTCTCTGCTTTGCTCCCAGATGATATAACACAAATCCCACCCTGTTTATGAAAGCTTTTATATTTGCCTTTAGTAGGAAAAATCTCTCGCACAGAAAATGTTGTGGTTTCTTTGTAATAAAAACAAAAGCAATGCTAAGATTCTAGCCATTCTAACAGCTCTGTGAGTCTGTACCGAGACACAGTGGTGCTTTGCTCTAAATGCTAATGACAAGGCTATGCTGATTTTTAGTAGGTACACCCTTATGTTTACCATGTTCATGTTCACCATCTTAGTTTAGTGTGCTAGCATGCTAACATTTGCAAGCACTAAACAGATAGTACAGCTGAGAGTGATTGGAATGTCATTAGTTTTGTTGGTATTTTGTCACAGTCTGTCTCCCTGTCCCTCCTCTCCTGCCAAATTTGTGTTGTCCTGGTGCTGTTCTTCATTAGTCCACAAGATGCCCTCAGACTTTCTCCTCTCATTCAAGGACTTGCCACTCCCAGGTCTACAGGGTGCCATTTGAGCGAACCCTCAGAGAGGGTTAAAGAACAGAATCTATTCATATGATGGCGTGTGTGTCATTTTGATGCAAAAAACCATTTTGGAAAGAGATAAAACAGTTTTGAATGCAGTGTTTGTAGCGTTTTGTGTTTGTGGTTTTGTGTTTAGAATTTTGAGAAAATGAGCCAAAGATTCAAAAAACGTGTGTAAACAATTATGAAAAACTGTAAATAAAAGACAAACTGGGCAGTTGGCATACATCAGACCGGCACATACGGTTACTTCGTAAAACAGAATGGCCGCACCCCCTTTTTTAGGGGAAGATCCTATAGATGTCAATGCAATTTGATGTGTGTTTGGATTAAAATTTTGACAAGTTTGTATGTATTAATTTCGTGTAAAACAAACCTTTGTTTATTAGACATGTCTAATAGTTATTTTGCTACCTTGCCTGGTCCTGAGTGTTCACAATACCCTAATAAATTAAGGTAGATCGGTCAGCTGTCATGCCCTTTCAGTCTTCCCCCATCCAAGAGGACCAATGACCCAACACAGCGACCAGAAACCAATCCGAACATCTATACATATTTGATTGAATCACCAGGTATCGTTAGGCTAAGTGTTGTCTGTAAATAACCAGCCTGTTAAAAGCCAACTGTAGCCTAACTGTGAGCTAATGTTAGGCTAGCCTGAGATTTAGTTGATGCTGCTATACTGTATGACTGTACTCCAGTAGCCTCCTGCTCAAGCTAGCTGTCCATCAGTAGTAACTGTCACCAGCATCATTTAGCTATTTGTCACACCCCTATCCCCTACCCACAGTGAATATTCATGTATCTTATATGCCTCAAATCTCAGTGTGAAGGCCTTGGTTATTAATAGAGTTGTTTTTAGTTTTACAACCTGCGTTTTCCTGTTTCTCTCCTTATGTTAAAGCACAATTCTTACCCCAAAAGGGGACGCGCCTTGGTGCTTGATGACGCGACGGCGGTCTGATGTGTGAACCTACATGGCACATACCAGAACTCGAACTTCATCCACAGAAAATCCAAGGAAAACAAACCAGCTCAATGACTCGGAGGGAGATATCCGAACATGATGGTCTCCAGGGCAAAACAAAACAAAAAATCTCCTTTTCATGATTAGAAACACTTCAACATGAGACATGACTCAAGAGCAGTGCAGTTGTAGCTGCTTTTTTTCCGCATTGAAAGGTCTTGCTCTACTTAATCCTTGGACAACACTAAATGGACAACACTTTTCCAGAAGGGCCAACTATAACAGACAACAAACATTCATATTGCTCCTCCTTACAAAATAGAATTTAACTAGTAACTACTCCCAGAGTCTCTTTATTCAAGGCCATGGAGATAATTCAAAGGCTGAATGTACTGCATTAATTACAACAGCTGCAGAGATGGGAGGATATTTTGATTTAAAAGACCAAGTACATTTGCACTCAAAAGACTTGCCCTCTCCTTTTTAGGGATTAATACCTATTGGGGGAGAATATTTCCATGTTATATAATTTTATTTAATTCTTCCTTTCTTTCTTTATATTTCTGGAAGGTAACAGTATGAATAAGTCTTTGAAGAATGTGGTGTTTTGTACCATTTAACCCTGGACCTTCTATTACACTTTTAGTAAAAGGACACATTGAATAAGATACTTTATATCTATATTATGTAAGCTGCCTGGAGGGAAGACTTCAGATTGTAGCCAACCATATTAAACCCAGCCTGACGAATCAATACAATGTATTGCTTTTCTAAATGATAAGTGATTGCTACCTGGAGAGAAAGAGAGAGAGAAACAAAGGCAGACATAGAGGATAAACACTTTGAATTTTATATATGACTCTCAATGTTTTTTCATTAACTTGTGTATAAATGTTGCTGCACTGTGGCTCAGTGGTTAGCACCTATAGGAGACCCTCGGTTGTTGCATGCTCATATCATTGCTGATAACACTGGCAGGTTTAGGGTTCCCATGCAAAAACTGTTTACTCGTTGCACTTTGGCCACTTGATAGCTGCCAAACAAGCTGTAAACACAACACAGATACAG